>PVJS01042516.1:0-17482 GCA_004027185.1 Glis glis | reverse complement strand
CTTCCTTCCTTCCTTCCTTCCTTCCTTCCTTCCTTCCTTCCTTCTTCCTTCCTTCCTTTCTTTCTTTCTTTTTTGTAGTACTGGGGATGGAACCCAGGGGCATTCTACCTCCGAGCTACACCCCCAGCCCTATTTTTCATTCTTTATTTTGAAACAGGGTCTCACTAAGTTGCGGAGGGCCTCACTAAGTAGCTGAGAGTGGCCATGAACCTGTGACCCTCCTGTCTCAGCCTCCCAAGTACTGGGATTACAGGCGTGCGCCATCACTCCCCACTATATTCTTTCTTAAAGGTCGTTTTTCAATAGTTCGTCTGGAGGTCTGCCTGTCATGTTATCACAAGACACAGAGGCAGAGTCCACCTGATGACTGGGATAGAAGCCTGTCCTCTCCCTGCCGAGGGAGGGGGTCCAGCTTTGCATGGACGCGCCCCCCACCCTGTTCTAGGCCTCCCGAGTGATTTTCAAGTGCCCACTCCCCTTTCATCCTCACACTAGCCCATTGTTTTTTGAGTTCTCCCTGGTGAGTTCTCCCTGCCTCAGTTTCCCATATCGTCCTTTCTTATGCTTCATCCTACCTGTTCTGTGAACTACCTGTTCTGTTCTGTGAACCATGGTACGGAAATTATACAGAAAGGACTGGGCTGCCTCAACCACTCTCCTAATGATTGGGAAAAATCAAACAAAAAGGAAAACCCTCTATAACATGAATAAAATGTTTAAGAAAAGAAAAAAAAAAAAAGAAAGGACTAGGCTGGGTTTCCTAATTTTGGTCAAAGATTTGGGGTATGTAATCCCAGTACTTGGGAGACTGAGACAGGAGGATTGCAGGTTCATTGCTAGCCTCGGCAATTTAGCAAGTCCCTCTGCAACTTAGGGAGACTCTGTTTCAAATTTAAAAATAAAGCCGGGAGTGGTGGCGCATGCTTGTAATCCCAGTACTTGGGAGGCTGAGACAGGAGAATCAAAGGTTCAAGACCAGCCTCAGCAACTTGTGAGGCCCTCTGCAATTTAGTGAGACCCTGTTTCAAAATAAAAGAATAAAATAGGGCTGGGGGAGCTGTGCGTGGTGGTGCACGCTTGTAATCCCAGTACTTGGGAGGCTGAGACAGGAGGACTGCAGGTTTGTGGCCAGCCTCAGCTACTTAGTGAGGCCCTCCGCAACTTAGTGAGACCCTCTTTCAAAATAAAGAACAAAAAATAGGGCTGGGGGTGTAGCTCGGAGGTAGAATGTCCCTGGGTTCAATCCCCAGTAAAACACACACACACACACACACACACACACACATGCGCGTGCACTTACGCGCGTGTCTAAAACAAAAGGACTGGGGTATAACTCAGAGGCATAATGCCTCTGGGTTCAATCCCCAGTACCCCCTACACACACACACACACACACACACACACACACACACAAGATTTGGACTAAGCATGACGGCACACGCCTGTAATTCCAGTACTTGGAAAACTGAGACAGGAGGATAGCAGGTTCGAAGCCAGCCTCAGCAACTTAGTGAGACCCTGTTTCCAAATAAAACATTAAAAAATAGGGCTGGTGGTGTAGCCCGAGGTAGAATCCCCCTGGGTTCCACTCCCAGTACCCCCAAAATAATAATAATAATAATAATAATAACAACAACAACAACAATAAATAAAAAAGGGCTAGAGGTGTAGCTTGAAGGTAGAATGCCCCTGGGTTCAATCTCTAGTACTAAAAAAATAAAAAGATTTGGGGGTGCAGTGTCTAGGCCCTAACCAGCCCGCAGGTGATGTCACTGCTGCTGTCCTGCACCCGCTTTGAGGAAGAAGGGGCAAAGATTTTGGAGACTTCTATTCTCCTTTCCTGTCCCCCAACTTTTCACACCTTTGCAGACAGAAATGACCAAGCCTCCCCAACTGGCCAGTACTTCTTTTTTCTAAGGTCCATCACATAATCTGATTCTTCTTTGACAGATAAGGATCTTGAGGGCAAAGAAGTCACCCAATTCCCACCAGCCCCTGGCGGCAGATCGATCGCCAGCCTCTCTCACCCCGCCATCTCCTCTCCTGGAGCCAAACACCAGACAGAAAGCCCCTGCTGCTGTCCTAAAGTGCTGTGCTCACTCCATAAATAAGGCTGAGCAGAGCCGGCTCCCCCTGCGTCTCGCCGCAGCGGGTCTAGAGGAGCCCAGGAAGAAGGAGAGGCCGGTGCAGGGAGGCGACAGCGTGAGTTATGGGCTCGGGAAAGCCCATTAGTCACTGAAGCAAGAGAAGTTAACTCGAGCTTATTAACTCTAAACGTTTATTATTCACATTGATCACTCTGCCGACAGCACCCGCCACCCCACCCGGAGCTGGCTGGTGCATTCTGATGGAGGAGAGTGACTCTGTAGAGGGGCTCCCAAGCCCCAGGGTCCCTGGAAACGCAGGCGCGGCACAAACAGGCTCCGAGGGGCCCACGACTGATCTGATCTGTGGTCCTGACATTCTCCACTCCTCACGTACCTGCTGGCTTCTGTGTGAGGCCAGGCCCTGCGCCAGGAGTTAGGAAGCCTCATCTCCATCACCCTGGCTGAGCACGAGGCAAAGGAGATGGGGCAGGCTGGTGGTTAGGAGCCCCAGGAGCGTGGGGCCCTGTGTGTAAGTCACGATATGTTTCAGAAACCAGATTTTTGTCAGCTATACAATGGGGGTGAGCCGGCCGTGGCGACCCACACTTGTAATCCCAGTACTTGGGAGGCTGAGACAGGAGGATCGCAGGTTCAAAGCCAGCCTCAGCAATTTAGCGAGACTCTCAGCAACCTAGTGAGACCTTGTTTCCAAATAATAGATAAAATCAGGCTGGGAGTGTAGCCTGGAGGTAGAATGCCTCTGGGTTCAATTCCCAATACCAAAACAAAAAGAAAAGAAAAAAGGGGGTGCATTCATTCATTTGATCCATATTTACTGGGGCCTACTATGCGCCAAGCACTTTCTAGGCCCTAAGATCCAGTACAGAACAGAAAAGCTTGCTGCCCTACTGGAATTTATATTCTGGAGGTCGAGGCAGACATAAAGCAATCGAAGAAGACAAACAGAGTAATTTCAGATAGTAGTGGAGTGTGATGAAGAGCATCAGCTCAAGTCACGTGGTGGACAGAGAGTGACGAGGGGCACAGGGACAGCATCAGCAGGGTGGCGGGGGATGGCCTCTCCAAGGGCCTGGCATTTGAGCCAGGCCCAAGTGATAGGAAGGAGGAGCCACCGGAAGATCCGGGCACAGGCAAGTCCAGGCGGAGGGGACTGCGGGGACCCAGGCTGTGGGTCAGGCAAAGCTCCGTGTGTGTACTGACTGTAGAGGAGCCCAGGGGGCTGAGAGGAGTGACCAGGCGACAGCTGAATGACATGAGGGAGGAGAGAAACAGCTCGGTTGCGGGGCCTGGCTGGCCACTGTAAGGACTTTGGATTTTATTCTCAGTACAATGGGGAGCTACTGTGTGGTTTTAGGTTTGAAAGGTCATTAAGAGTCGGGCGTGGTGGCACACGCTTGTCATCCCAGTACTTGGGAGGCTGAGACAGGAGGATCCGGGTTCGTGGCCAGCCTCAGCTACTTAGTGAGGCCCTCCGCAACTCAGTGAGACCCTGTTTCAAAATAAAGAATAAAAAATAGGGCTGGGTTGTAGCTCAGAGGTAGAATGCCCCTGGGTTCAATCCCCAGTTCCGCAAAATGAATAAATAAATAAATAAATAAATAAATAAATAAATAAAGAGTTGGGCGTGGTGGTGCACATCTATAATCCCAGTACTTGGGAGGCTGAGATAGGATGATTGTAGGTTCAAAGCCAGCCTCAGCAACTTAGCGAGGCTCTCAGCAGCTTAGCCAGACCCTGTTTCAAATAAAAAAATAAAATAAGGCTAGGGGTGTAGCTCAGAGGTAGAATTCCTGTGTATTCAATTGGATTCAATTCCCAGCACCAAAAAAAAAGTCATTAAGGATATAATCATGCTTAATGACTCTCGATGGCTATTTGAAATGCAGAAGACACTGGGGTCCCCCGTTTCATCCCCATTACCAGCTACAGTGAGGCCCACTGCTAATGAGCTGCCTGTGCTCCTGAGCACTGTCCTTGGAGTCCAGCAGGCGTCTGGTTGGAGCTAGCCACCTTCTCGGGGTGGGTCCCCTCACCTCAAGGTGGGGCCCACTCTGTAGAACTCCAGAGCTCCCTGGGGGCAGGCTGAGGCCAGCCTCCAGCAGAGACCACAGCCTTGCTTGGCTTTTTTCTCCTGCCCTCCCTGCACCCCTGACTCCCAGCTGAGAGCACATCTTTAATAATTCACACCACCTGGATCCCTGTCCGGCTCGGCTCGTAGGGAGCCTTAGACACGAGGATTAGATCAAACAGTGACTGGAACCGCTGAACCCAGCAACCGCCACGCAGTTCCCCTAGAACGCTCCCGACTTTGGCACTGCTGGTACACCCCAGAAGCCCCCAAGTCCCAGGCCGACCAGGATGAAGGGTTGCTCTAGGTAATGGCTGGGTAAGACGCAGGCGTGGCAGGGCCGGATCTCCCGGAGCTCACAGCCCCTCGCACCAGGCGGGTGAGGGCCTAAGATGGTTACTCGGGTCCACGGGGGAGCCCGCCTGGGTGGAGAGCAGGGGGCCACCTGTGCATGGGGCGGGGGTTCTGGGCTGCGCAAATGGACAGGAGAGCCCTGGACTTTGGATCTACAAATGCAGAGAGAGGCTGGGAGAGGAGGGCTCCCTCTGGCCATGCCCTGAGCTTCTTCAAGACTCTGTTTCCCCATCTAGGGAGCCTTGAGGTCCAGCGAGAAGCCCAGGATGCTGCATAGCAGAGCTCTCTGCGGGGAGGAGCCCTCTGAGTCCACCAATTGGCGTCAAGACATTGCAACTCCAGGGAACTTCCTCTGAGCCTGCGAGCACTGCGGTGACCCACGCAGGTAGGCCTATCATTTCCATCTTACCCACAAGGAAACTGAGGCTTACCGAGGCCTGTGACTCATCCAGGGTCGGGCAGGAAGTAGGATGTGGAGCAAGGGAAGGGCCCGGGACCTCAGGCTCCATGGCCACCTAGTTAATTCAGGGAAGGCATTATTACCTCCATTCTATTTATTCCTTTATGCGCTCTCCTTTCATCCACTCACCTACTGTAAAGGGGAGTCGAAAAAGTACAGCATCCAGGGCCAGCCTGCCTTGGTACAGAGCCCTGTGTCACCATGTAGAAACTGTGGGACCCAAGGTAAGTGACTTAGTCTCTCTGAGCCTTGAGTTCCTCATTTCTCAGAAGAGTACACAGTAGCACCTCCCTCAAAGGGTTGTTGTGAGCCGGGCGTGGTGGCGCACGCTTGTAATCCCAGTACTTGGGGAGGCGGAGACCTGAGGATCCGGGTTCACGACCAGCCTCAGCTACTTAGTGAGGCCCTCCGCAACTTAGTGAGACCCTGTTTCAAAATAAAGAATAAAAACTAGGGCTGGGGGTGCAGCTTAGAGGTAGAATGCCCCTGGGTTCAATCCCCAGCACCACAAAAAAAAAAAAAGAGTTGTTGTGTACTTGGGAGGCTGAGACAGGAGGATTGCAGATTCAAGGCCGGCTTCAATAACTTAGTGAGATTCTCACCTCATGAGACCTAGGTGAGAGTTTCAAAATAAAAGATAAAATAGGGGCTGGGCGTGGTGGCGCACGCTTGTAATCCCAGTACTTGGGGAGGCGGAGACCTGAGGATCCGGGTTCGCGGCCAGCCTCTCTCCTTAGTGAGGTCCTCCGCAACTTCGTGAGACCCGGTTTCAAAATAAAGTATAAAAAATAGGGCCGGGGGCGTAGCGCGGAGGTAGAACACCCTTGCGTTCAATCCCCAGTACCGCCAAAAATAAAATAAAATAAAATAATATAAAATAAAATAGGGCTGGGAGTGTAGCTTGGAGGTAGAATGCCCCTGGGTTCAATCGCTAGTACCACTGAAAAATAAAAAAAAAAATAAAAAGAAAAAGGAGCCGGGCGTGGTGGCACTCACCTGTAATCCCAGTACTTGTGAGCCTGAGACAGGAGGATCGCAGGTTCAAGGACAGCCTCAGCAAGTAGTGAGACTTTCATCAACCTAGCAAGACACTGTTTCGAAATAAAAATAAAAAATAGGGCTGGGGGTATAGCTTGGAGGTAGAATGCCTTTGAGTTCAATCCCTAGTACCAAAAGAAAGAAAAAGGGGGGGGGTTGTTGTGTAGATTAAATGAGTTAATATATGCGAAGCACTTAGAACTTGGCACACTGTTAAGTTTCAACTAGAATTGCTTTTTTATTACTATGACGATTCAAGTCATAATAATAAAACATTGGAAACAACCTAAATGGTCAACAATAGGGGAGTTCCTAAGCCAGCCATGATTTACTGACTTTAGTAGATGCACTAGTAATTAAGATAGGGTGATCTTGGTGCAAAACTAGACAAATAGATCAAGAGAAAGGAATGGAAAGTCCAGAACGAGGCCAGTATGTGTGAAGTCACCAGACTTACGACAGTGGAGACACTGCAGTAGAGCGGGAAAAGGATGATTTTTTTTTTCGGTACCGGGGATTGAACGCAGGGGCGTTCTACCTCCGCGCTACACCCCCGGCCCTATTTTTTTATACTTTATTTTGAAACCGGGTCTCACGAAGTTGCAGAGGGCCTCACTAGGTAGAGAGAGAGAGAGAGACAGGGAGAGGGAGAGAGAGAGAGAGTGCTGAGGCTGGCCTCGAACCTGGATCCTCCGGTCTCCGCCTCCCAAAGTACTGGGATTACAAGCGTGCGCCACCACGCCCAGCTTGGATGATTATTTTTGTGTGTGTGTGTGTGTGGTACTGGGGATTGAACTCAGGGGCATTTTACCTCCAAGTTACACCCCCAGCCCTATTTTTTATTCTTTATTTTGAAACAGGGTCTCACTAAGTTGCGGAGGGCCTCACTAAGTAGCTGAGACTGGCCGCGAACCCGAATCCTCCGGTCTCAGCCTCCCAAGTCCTGGGATTACAAGCGTGTGCCACCACGCCTGGCTAAGGATGGTGTTTTAAATGAATGGTGCTGGGTCCACTGGATATTCAAATGCAGGCAAATTTTTTTGTGTGTGTGCTAGGGATTGAACCCAGGGGCATCCTACCTCTAAGCTACACCCTCAGTCCTATTTTATTTTATTTTTTAATTTGGAAAGAGGGTCTCACTAAGTTGCTGAGAACCTCACTAAGTTGCTGAGGCTGGCTTTTTTTTTTTTTTTTTTGCAGTACTGGGGATTGGACCCAGGGGCATTCTACCTCCGAGCTACGCCCCCGGCCCTATTTTTTATTCTTTATTTTGAAACCGGGTCTCACGAAGTTGCGGAGGGCCTCACTAAGTAGCTGAGGCTGGCCGCAAAACAGGATCCTCCGGTCTCAGCCTCCCAAAGTATGAGGCTGGCTTTGAACCTGCGATCCTCCTGTCTCAGTCTCCCAAGTACTGAGATGACAGGTGTGCACCGCCTCGCCCAGCATAAAAATAAAAAGATTTTTGATCCCTACCTCTCACCATACACCTGTTCTTGTTTCAGTGAACTGTAAGCAGCCATTCACCTTGACCAGAATATTGCCTGTGTACCTTTACCCAGTCCTGTGCATTTGAAAAGGATAATACTGGCCGGGCGTGGTGGCGCACGCTTGTAATCCCAGTACTTTGGGAGGCGGAGAACGGAGGATCCGGGTTCGCGGCCAGCCTCAGCTCTCTCTCTCCTTAGTGAGGCCCTCTGCAACTTTGTGAGACCCGGTTTCAAAATAAAGTATAAAAAATAGGTCCGGGGGTGTAGCGCGGAGGTAGAACGCCCCTGGGTTCAATCCCCGGTACCGCAAAAAAAAAAAAAAAAAAAGAAAGAAAGAAAGAAAAGGATAACACTGTGAACATCACGAGAAGTTAGGAGACTCGAGCACTCAGAATGTGGGCACTGATTGACAAGGACGCCCCAGCGAGTTTCACTGGTGTAGGGAGCTCCAGTGAATGATAATTTGGGTTGGGATGATTGTCTTTTTAGTAAAATAAAGGGTATTTACTTTTGTGGTGTTGGGGATTGAACCCAGGGGTTCTTTACTGCTGAGTTACACCCTCAGACCTTTTTTAAATTTTTTATTTTATTTTTATTTTTTTTTTTGTGGTATTGAGGATTGAACCCAGGGCCATTCTACCTCCAGGCTACACCCCCAGTCAGCCCTATTTTTTATTCTTTATTTTGAAACAGGGTCTCACTAAGTTGCAGAGGGCCTCGCTAAGTAGCTGAGGCTGTCTGCAAACCTGGATCCTCCTGTCTCAGCCTCCCAAGTACTGGGATGACAAGTGTGCACCACCACGCCCGGCTTCTTTTTTAAATTTTGAGATAAGGTCTCCCTAAATTGCCCAGGCTGGGCTTGTACTTGTGATCTCCCTTCCTCAGTCTTCTACGTCACTGGGATTATAGGCATGTGCCATTGCACCAGCTTCTGTAGTTTTTATTTATTATTAATTAATTAATTTATTTATTTTTGGTGTGGTATTAGGGACTAAACCCAGGGGCATTCTACCTCTGATCTACACCCCCAGCTCTATTTTACTTTTTATTTTGAAACAGGGTCTCACTAGGTTGCTCAGAGAGTCTAAGTTGCTGAGGCTGATTGCGAACCTGCGATCCTCCTGTCTCAGCCCCCCAAGTACTGGGATGACAGGCGTGTGCCACCACACCCGGTGCAGCTTCTTTATTTTGAAGTTAACTCACCCATCTTATTCAATTCAAGATAATCGTAGGAGAAGGAAGATGAATTTTAGGCAACAAGTAGTCCATCAGAAAGTTCCGATTTCCTTTGGAGAAAAAGGAAAACATGTTTTGTTGCCCCCTGACAGTACGATGGGAAAAAAAAAAACAAGGGAAAAGTCACCCCACGCTTTCCTCGCGACCGTGGGCCCTCACCGCTGTGGCGCCATAAGGAAGTCGAAGGCTGAGCGAGCAAAACATGTTTTCCTTCAGCAGGACGTCTGTAGGAACTGTTGGAACCAATTATTGGAGAACGCAAAAATAAAATAAACTTCAGCGGTGGTAAACATTACCCTTTCTTCTGGGATCAGGAAAATAAAGGCTGGGGTTGGGGTCGGCGTGGAACAGTGGGCAACCGTGGGAGGCGGCAGGGACCTGGGCTTTGTGTGATGCTGGGTGAGGCAGGAACCTTCCTGAGCCTCAGTTTACCTATCTGCAAATCCATGATCCTGTCTCCACACCACAGAGTTGGGGTCAACATGCCATTTCACTTATGTCCATATAGATGCATATTTAGCTCCTACCCCGTGCCAGTCAGAGCTGGGGGCTGCGTGTGCAGAGGTGCTGCTTTCTGAGCACTGGTGTATGCGGGGACAGTCTCACACGCGTGCAGCCAGGCTGTCGCACTAGGGCCAGGCTTAGGAGAGACCTGTGCTTGGTGTAACCTGTATGCTCCTCTCTGTCTGGAAACTCTCCATTTTTGAACCAGAGGCATTGCGTTTTCATTTTGCACAGGCCCCCACAAATTCTATAGCTGGTTCTGGGTGAGAGGCAAGAGCCAATGGTGCAGCCGGGTGTGGTGACGCATGCCTGTAATCCCACTACTTGGGAGGCTGAGATGGGAGGATCGCAGGATCAAGGCCAGCCTCAGCAACTTAGTGAGGCCCTCCACAACTTAATGAGACTGTTTAATTTGTGTGTGTGTGTGTGTGTGTGTGTGTGTGTGTGTGTGTGTGTGTATATGTTACTGGGAATTGAAGCCAGGGGGATCCTACCTCTGAGATCCACCCCAGCCCAATTTTTTATTCTTTATTTTGAAACAGGGTTTCACTAAGTAGCTGAGGCTGGCTGGGAACCTGTGATTCTCCTGTTTCAGCCTCCCTAGTACTGGGATTACAAGCGTGCGCCACCACGCCCGGCTTAGTGAGACTATTTAAAAAAATAATAATAACATAGAGCTAGGGGTGTAGACTCAGAGGTAGAGTGCCCCTGGCTTCAATCCCCAGCACCACACACACACACACACACACACACACACACACAATAAAGAACCAATGATACTTTTGTGTGTATGTGTGTGTGATACTGGGGATTGAACCCAGGAGTATTCTACCTCCAAGCTATACCCCAGCCCTATTTTATTTATTATTTTGAAACAGGGTCTCACTAAGTTGCGGAGGCCTCCCTAAGTAGCTGAGGCTGGCCCCAAGCCTGCGATCCTCCTGTCTCAGCCTCCCAAGTACTGGGATTACAAGCATGCACCACCACGCCCGGCTCCAGTGATACTTTCTGATCACTCGCTGGATGTGTCTGACTCCATTGGGCTCCCCCTAAGCCTTTGCACAAGGAGGGTGCTGAAAAATGAGGACTGAACTGAATACGAGAGGTGAAGCCAAGGTTTATAAGTATTGTTCTATCATCTGCCACAGGCGTGCTCTAGCCACAAGAAACCCTTTACACCCTCCTAGGTACTGTGGGGAAATCATCTCCATTTTAGTTGGAAAAGTCCTGATTTAAGACCAGATGTATAGCCGGGAGTAGTGGATTGCAGGTTCGCAGCCAGCGTCAGCTACTTAGTGAGGCCCTCCGCAATTTAGTGAGACCCTGTTTCAAAAAAAAAAAAGCAAAAAACAAAATAGGGCTGGGGTGTAGCTCAGAGGTAGAATACCCCTGAATTCAATCCCCAGTACCACAAAAAAAAAAGAACATATGTATGAGCCAGGTGTGATAATACATACCTATAATCTCAGCTACTGGGGATACTGAGGCAGGAGGATCACAAGTTCAAGGCCACCCTGGGCAACTTAGCAAAACCTTGTCTCAAAATAAAAAAATAAAAAGGGGTAGGGATATAAATCTTTGGTAGAACATCCCTGGGTTCAATCCCCAATGCCGCAAAGAGAGAGAGAGAGAGAGAGAGAGAGAGAGAGAGAGACCAGATGTTTGATCATAACAGACCTGGGCTCAAATCCTTCCGCTGCGTGCCAGCTGTGTGCCTCTAGGCAAGTCTCTGGGCCTCAGCATCCTCATCTGTAAAATGGGTATAATCATACACGACACATAGAGTGCTTATGAAGATTAAAGAGTGTTTAAAGCACCATAGCCCCACCAGTTAGAGGAGGCACCAAGCCCGTGTCTACACAGACAGGGAGAAGCTGTACCCTGCGAGGGAGCTGCTTAGAGCTGGGCTTTAAAGTCAAGGCTCTCTTAACTCTTAGGCTTTCAAATTAAGAGTCTGACTTGACCCTGGGACACTGTCCCTAAAAAACAAAGGCCACATGTTGCTGCCTGTTCTTAAGTGGAAAGTGAACAAATGGTACTTATAGTTAAAAAATTTAAAAAATATATATATTTTTTGGTGTTGCTGGGGATTGAACCCAGGGGCATTCTACCTCTGAGCTACACTCTCAGCCCTAGTTTTTATTTTTATTCTGAAACAGGGTCTTGCTAGGTTGATGAGAGTCTCACTACTTGATGAGGCTGTCCTTGAAACTGAGATCCTCCTGACTCGGCCTCCCAAGTACTGGGATAACAGGCGCGTGCCACCACCCCCGACCTATAGTTAAAATTTAATCAAACTATGGAGTCAGTAAGAATGGCACGTGGACTAGACCTTCCTAAAACACAAGCAAATGTCCACCTGCTCAAAGACATCAAATCCTAATTAAAGCCAGGCGTGGTGGCACACAACTGAAATCCAAATACTTGGGAGGCTGAGACAGGGGGATCACAGCTTCGAGGACAGCCTCAGCAAGTAGCAAGACTCTTAGCAACCTAGCAAGGCCCTCTTTTCAAACAAAAAATTAAAAGGGCTGGGGATGTAGCTCAGAGATACAATGTGCCTGGATTCAAGCCCCGGTACTCCAAAAAAGAAAAAAAAATCCTAATTGATTGTCTACTATGTGCCAGGTTCCTTGTCAATAATATTTAATTATATCTGGGCGTGGTGGCGCATGCTTGTAATCCCAGTACTTGGGAGGCTGAGACCGGAGGATCCAGGTTCGCGGCCAGCCTCAGCTACTTAGTGAGGCCCTCCGCAACTTAGTGAGACCCTGTTTCAAAATAAAAGAATAAAAACAATAGGACTGGGGTGTAACTCAAAGGTAGAATGCCCCTGGATTCAATCCCCAGTACCACAAAAAATAAAAAAAATAATATTTAATTATTAGCTAACATTTAAATATTAATATTAAATATTAGTATTTAATATTAGCTGACATTTACTGAGCAGTTACCATGTGCCGGGCAGTGGGCTAAGAGATACGATCTTATTGTTGTCTGCCAGCCCCGTGGCAGTGAGGGAGGAAGTAGCTTGGAAAGACCTTGTTAATTAAGATAATTGTCTTATCCTGAGGGTCATTATCTTATTTCTTCTTCCTAACAGGCATGTACAGTAGATGCTAGAAATGTGTCCATTTTTTTTTTTTTTTGCAGTACTGGGGATTGAACCCAGGGATGTTCTACCTCCAAGATACACCCCCAGCCCTATTTTTTATACTTTATTTTGAAACCAGGTCTCACGAAGTTACGGAGGCCTCACTAAGTAGCTGAGGCTGGCCTCGAACCCGGATCCTCTGGTCTCAGCCTCCCAAGTACTGGGATTACAAGCATGCGCCACCACGCCCGGCGAAATGTGTCCATTTAACAATGAAGAGAGAGACACCGGAAGTAGCAGGAGCTGGCCTGGGGCTCTGAGCTGGTAAGTGGCCGGGCTCCGTCCCCAGCTCACACGGGTCCCTGCCGGGCCACATGTGGAGGCCCCCTCCCCACACCCTCCCTCATGGGGCTCCCCTGAGCTGGAGGGACCCAGGCTCCAGCCCAGACAGGCCCCAGGCTGCTCCTACAGGCATGCGTGGTGTGTTGATGGCAGATTCTAGAAGGACGCAGTCCTTGGGGCCACAGGGCAGTGAATGGACCGGTGTCCAGCACAGCCAAACATTTTGATGGTGTTCCCTGACTGGGTCTGATTCATTTCTCTAAGTGTCTGGGTTTTGAGTGGGAGGAGGGCCCCCGCAATTGATGGTGCCTGTGACAAGGGTCACACTTGCCTCCGGTGTCCCTCTCTCTACACAAATGCACATGCTTATAAAGCTAATTAATAAGGTCTCTCCAGGGCTCTTCCTACCCTCACCCTCTGCCAGCCACGGAGCCAACAGAGAGGCGCAGTCTCCACTCCGGAGCTCGAATGGGGAAAATAAACCTGGGGTTGGCCCTGGTGGCTCATCAAAATGCCTCATTATTATTATTATATTATTATTATTATTATTATTATTATTGTTGTTGTTGTTTTTTGCAGGACTGGGGATTGAACCCAGGAGCATTCTACTGCCAAGCTACACCCCCAGCCCTATTTTTTATTCTTTTTTTTTAAATTTTGAAACAGGGTCTCACTAAGTTGCAGAGTGCCTCACTAAGTAGCTGAGGCTGGCCGCAAACCTGTGATCCTCCTGTCTCAGCCTCCCAAGTACAGGGATTACAAGCGTGCGCCACCATGCCCGGCTAAAATGCCTCTTTAGAACCACCACCCTCCCCAGTGCGTCAGGAAAGGTGACATTGCCACCTCTATTCTGCAAAACCAGCCTACAAGAGAAGGGGTGGCCCAGCCGGGCATGGTGGTGCTCCTACCATGTTGTACTGACCCCACAAGAGACCTAAGAGCAATGGGTTCACCCCAATCATGGACTGGAATCTCCAAAATTGTGGGCCCAAACAAAAACCTTTTCTTTTATTAAGATGATTATCTCTTTGGCGGGCATGGTGGCGCACGCTTGTAATCCCAGTACTTGGGAGGCTGAGACAGGAGGATCCGGGTTCGCGGCCAGCTTCAGCGACTTAGTGAGGCCCTCTGCAACTTAGTGAGACCCTGTTTCAAATAAAGAATAAAAAATAGGGCTGGGGGTGGAGCTTGGAGGTAGAATGCCCCTGGGTTCACCCCCCCAAAAAAGATGATTATCTCAGGTATTTGTTATAGTAGCAGAAAGCTGACTAACACAGTATTCAAAGAACTGTTAGTCCTTTTACTGGGCAAATGTTTAGTCTTTGCCCTTGGTCCCCAAACTAACTGAGAGTGGCAGATGGGAGTCTGATGATAAGCCCCAGGCCTGGGAGTCAGACACATGGCAACCCATTTCTTCAGCACTGACTGCTGTTAGAATGAACATCAACTATGCTGGGCTATGTTCTATTTTTTTTTTTTTTGTGGTACCGGGGATTGAACGCAGGGGCGTTCTACCTCCATGCTACACCCCTGGCCCTATTTTTTATACTTTATTTTGAAACTGGGTCTCATGAAGTTGCGGAGGGCCTCACTAGGTAGAGAGAGACAGGGAGAGAGAGAGAGAGAGACAGAGCGAGAGCTGAGGCTGGCCGCGAACCCGGATCCTCCGGTCTCTGCCTCCCAAAGTACCAGGATTACAAGTGTGCGCCACCACACCCGGCTGGGCTGTGTTCTAGATGCGGCACAGAGCAGCTAAACCAGCTGCCCTGCCCAGCCCTGCCCTCCTGGAGCTGGCATCTCGATGGGGAGACAGAGAGCACACAGGTACAGCACCCCCCACCCCCATCCACGGTTTCACTTTCTAGTTTCAACCACCCACGGCCAACCATAGTATGAAGCTATTAAATGGAAAATTCCAGAAGCCAACAGTTCACAGGTTTTAAATAACTTTGGGGATCGTCTATTGTAATTGTTCTATTTTATTATTAGTAACTGTTGCTAATCTCTTACTGTGCCAAATTTATTCCTTACACCTTATTATAGGTATGTGTGTATGGGAAAAACCAGAGAACCTGTGTAGGGTCCTGTCCTCTGTGGTTTCAGGCTTGTGCAGAACACCTTGGAACGTAGGCCCTGTTTTCCAAGGTCTCTCAGTTGTCTTGGCTTGTGGACTCGCTTCCTGTCTGTCTCCCCTAATTCCAGACCTCACCCCAGGAGGACAGGGGTTTCCTTAGTCCCCTGCTGTAACCAAGGGCCTAGAATGGCTCAGAAAACTCAAGTGAGCCAGGCGTGGTGGCGCATGCTTGTCATCCCAGTACTTGGGAGGCTGAGACAGGAGGATCCGGGTTCGCGGCCAGCCTCAGCTACTTAGTGAGGCTCTCCGCAACTCAGTGAGACCCTGTTTCAAAATAAAGAATAAAAAATGGGCTGGGGGTGTAGTTCGGAGGTAGAATGCCCCTGGGTTCGATCCCCAGTACTGCAAAAAAAAAAAAAAAGAAAAGAAAAGAAAACTCAAGTGAGCAACGTCACACGAATGATCTCAGTGGGCTCACAGCAGCCCCCCGAGGCAGGCACTCTTACTGTCCCATCTCACAGGTAGAGAAACCGAGGCCTGGGAAGGTTAAGCCTCTTGTCCCAGGCACGCAGGTAGCAAGGGACCAGGATTTAGACAGAGACGGCCTGACTCCAGATCCCACACTTGTTTCTTGTAGCACTTGCCTTGCTGTGACGCCAGGCCTGCGCCCCTCAGAGTTCACCTCAACACTGTCCATCGGATGGGTATAGAACCCCATGGGTATAAAACCCCGACTTCCCTTCAGAATGATGATAAGACTTGGGAAATGTCACTGAGGTGGGCCCCCTTGTCACCTGTCCAGCGCCACACCCACGAGAAGTTGGTAAGAAGTGGCTTTTAAGGCAGGCCTGCCCTTGGAAGTGTTAATGTGGCCTCTTTGTCCTGTGGTTGCCATGGGGACGGTTCCTGTCCTTCAGGAAGCAGGGAGAACAGTTTCCTGTTTTGAAGAAGGCTTGAGGGCTGTTTTCCTCCAATCCGCCTGCCCAGAGAGGGGCAGGAAGCCTCGGCCCGGCTGCTCAGCTGCTGGGTGTGCGGCGGAGCCTTGCCCACGCCCAGCCAGCCAGGAGGGGCTGCTGTGGAAACGAGCCTCGGGAAAAAGCCAACGGACCATTGAAAGAAAAAAAATGCCAGGCCGGAAGAGGGTGGCTGCTTCCTCCACAGACCTTGAGTCCCACCCAGTGATAAACTCCTCGCTGGCCCTGCCTGGCCGCCCCCTCCCCCCAGCATAGCCTTTCCTTGGAGAGAGAAGGCCTCTCGCTCACCTACACACTGGAGACTTCAGATTATTTAGGATTGGCCCCATTTCCCCTCCCACCCCTGCCTGGCATCCTTTCCTTGTCTCTCAACAGGTCAAAGCTGGCCTCCTCCAGGAAGCCTTTCCAGAATGCACTTGAGTCCCTGTAGCTATGAGTCGCTTCATGAGTTTGGGCTTAATCTGGTCATCCCACCTCCAGGCTTCCTCCTCTGATGCCCCTGCTACACACCACAGTCACTGCCTCCCCCACAAACACTGTGACTCCCCATCTTCTGAAGGATAAAGTCCAAATTTTAGGGCCCACCCCTGGAGAGGTTTCCCCCATGGACATCCTGCGCTATGCTCGGTGTTTTGTTTTTGTTTTTTTGGTATTGGGGATTTAACTCAGGTGCATTCTACCTTTGAGTTACACCCCCAGCCCCATTTTATTATTTATTTTGAAACAGGATCTCCCGAAATTGCTGAGGGTCTCACTAAGCTGCTAAGGCTGGCCTTGAACCTGCGATCCTCCTGTCTCAGCCTCCCAAGTCCTGAGATTACAGGTGTGCCTGTGCGATGACACAGGCTTCTTACTATGTCCACCTTGCCTTCTCCTCCACCCTTCCAGGCACTTGCTCAGGCTGTTCCCCTACCTCAAATGGCCACCCCTACTCCTCCATCTAGAAAATAACACTTGACCGTATTTATTTATTTATTTATTTATTTATTTATTTATTTATTTATTTATGTTGGCACTGGGGATTGAACCTAGGGGCATTCTACCCCTGAACTATAGCACCAGCCCGATGTTATTTTATTTATTTTATTTTTGGCAGTACCAGGGATTGAAGCCAGGGGCATTCTACCTCCAGGCTACACCCCCAGTTCTATTTTTTGTTCTGTATTTTGAAACAGGGTCTCACTAAGTTGCAGAGGGCCTCACTAAGTCGCTGAGGCTGGCCGCGAACCCGGATCCTCTGGTCTCAGCCTCCCAAGTACTGGGATTATAAGCGTGCGCCACCATGCCTGGCTCCCACCCGTCTTTGGAGCCCAACAAGGGAAGGTGGCCATGCTGACATATATCTGGTTTAGATCTGTCCTCCCTGGAGCCAGGAAGGCAACTCAATTACTTTTCTGGGCAAGATAAGCCCCAGAGGCTAATGGTGTTGCAGCTGTGACACTTCAGGGTGACAGTCTGAGGCTGCAGGGCCAGGGGAATTTCCTTTTTCATAGCATGCATTTTTGTCCATGGTAACAAAAGGCATTCCTCCTAGAAAACAGGAAATGCACTGGGGCCCTGACACAGGAGGAAGTGCAGGGGACCCTGACACAGGAGGAAGTGCAGGGGGCCCTGACACAGGAGGAAGTGCAGGGGACCCTGACATAGGAGGAAGTGCAGGGGGCCCTGACATAGGAGGAAGTGCAGGGGGCCCTGACACAGGAGGAAGTGCAGGGGACCCTGACATAGGAGGAAGTGCAGGGG
>PVJS01042515.1:0-17478 GCA_004027185.1 Glis glis | reverse complement strand
AAAAAAAAAAAAAAAAAAAAAAAAGAAGAGCTACAATTTAGTGCGCACCTACTATGCGCCGTGTATCTTATGCAACAGCAAACTCTATGATTTAGGATACAAGTTGGTTGGGAAAACAGAGACTCCCAAATGAATTTTATTTCTCCCTTTTAACAGTCTAGGAGTAGGCAGCCCAAAGCCGGTGTGTAAGCTCTGTGATGTCCTTTCTGTCTTGTGGCTCTGCCATCTTTATGTTTTGCTCTTGTCTAAAATGGTGCATTTCTACATTCCAGCCAGCTGTGAACGGAATGGAGAAAAGGAATGCTCATTTTCTTTAAGGATATGAAGTCACAGATGATACAACTGTACGGTTCCCTCTAGCCAGAGCTTAGTCACACAGCTGTGCCCAGCTGCAAGGGAGACTGGGAAATGTAGACTTCACTCCAGGTGGCATGGACCCAGGTAGAAATCAGAGGTTCTATTACTACAGGAAAAGAGGGCAAAAGATATCAGGGGTGCCACCAGCAATACGAGCCGTACAAATGGATCCTAAATGAGCCCAGATCCCAAGACTTTTGTACCTATAAGAACAGGCTGAAATAAAATGCTCTAAGAGAGGCACAACCTCACCCAAACTGGGGGGGTCCTTGCCTCATTTACGACTTTACTTAATATGAAATAACCCCAGATATGGATTGTTCTACCTTTAGGTAGAGATAAGGCTTCCTCTGAAGCGAAGGAAGGTTCCCACAGTGACCGCCTGGAGGGAAGTCAGTCCTGGACCTCTGAGCTACGCCTCCAGCCCTATTTTATTTTATTTATTTATTTTTTTTTGCGGTACCGGGGATTGAACCCAGGGGTGTTCTACCTCCGCGCTACACCCCCGGCCCTATTTTTTTATACTTTATTTTGAAACCGGGTCTCACAAAGTTGCGGAGGACCTCACTAGTAGAGAGAGAGAGAGATTATTTCTTTATTTTGAAACAGATCTCACTAAGTTGCTGAGACTGGTCTCGAACCTGCAATCCTCCTGTCTCAGCCTTCTAAGTACTGGGATTACAGGTGTGCACTACCACACGCGGCTCCTATGTATGGTATTTATGGTTTGTAATTATATTTATATTTGTGGGATCGTTTGATCAGTATCTTTATCTCCCATTAGACGATAAATGCCACAAGGACGGGAACCATGTCCCATTTTTCTCACTCCTGAGTGCCCAGCACCGAGGACAGTACCTGGCACGTAGCAGGTGCTTCCTCAATATTTGTTGAATGGATGGATGAGAACAGTGACCCACACCTCGGGCTGGAGTAACATGGGGGGCATCAGCAGAGGACAACTTTGGCCACCAGAGCGTGGAGCCCCCGGGGGACCTGGCAAGGAGGCAGCACTGTGGAAGTGTCACAACGTGGGGCTAGAAGCACAGCTGGTTAAGGACAATTACCGAGGAGACTCTCACAGACACTTGGGGAGACACGTTGCGGAAGAAGGGACTTCACCGGGTGGTTTCTCACATTCTCAACATCTGGGTTGTATGCATGGAAATGATCTCATCTAATTCTCTAAACATCCCGTGGAGCAGGAGTTTTTATCCCCAATTAACAAGCATGAAAACTGAGGTCAGAAATGTTTGCAAACTACCCAAGGTCGCTCAGTGAGTCAATAGAGTCTGGAGTCAAACCCAGGTCTCTACACCCGCAAAGACGACCCGCATTCTGTACATCCAGTTTGCCTCCCAGGAAGGAGGGAGAAGATGGGGGAGAAAAACACTCACAGAAGTCAATTCACCGCGCTGACTCGCCTGAGTGGGCCTCCGCTATTTCAACTTGACACTGGCTTCTTTTCATGAAGTTTGATGTCAGCTGGGCTCTCCGGGTTCCACGTCTTTGAAGGCTGCTATTGGAGCTCCCCTGAGCCGCCTCTCTCCCAGCCTAAATGAGAATTTTTCCCCTTTCCCTTTACTCATGTAACAAGTGTGCTTTTGGATTCTATCCTCTGGATGCACAGCAGTTCATTTATGCCTCTCAGAGGAAACATCACAAATGGAAGATGCTGAAAGGGGACCAGTCTCTGAAAAGGGCAGTTCACCTTTGTATCTCCAAAGCTTCTAAAATGTGCATCTATTTTATCCAGCATTTCCACTGGAGGGGGTTCATTTCAAGAATATAATCAGCCAGATGTGCAGAGGTGTCAGATCAAAGATTTTTATTGGTAGAAATGTTTGTCAATGATAAGAAATGGAAACAATCAAATATCCAATAATAGGCAATTGGTAAAATAAACTGAAGTATATCTACAGAGTTATCATTAAAAATGACAGTGTAGACTCTTTTTAGGGGGGTACTGGGGACTGAACCTAGGGTCATTCTATCTCTGAGCTATACTCCCAGCCCTTTTTTTTTTTTTAAATTTTGAAACAGGATCTTGCTAAGTTGCTGAGGGTCTTACTAAGTTGCTGAGGCTGGCCTCAAACCTGTGATTCTCCTGTCTCATCCTCCCAAGTAGTGGGATTACAGGTGTGCACCACCATGCCTGACTGACAATATAGACTTTTACTGATGATGAAAAATGTTCACAGTAAGAGAAACTAGATTCGGAAGCAAATTGTATAACACAATTTTATTTTTGAATAGTGGTTACTGTTTTTCAGGTGCTGTGCTAAGAGCTGAGAATACAGTAATGAACAAAATAAATATTGTTTATCAGGGTGTCACCAATCCATGGACTATTCTCTGTTGTGTGTTAGCTTTGCATCATTACAATGAACTACCTGAGATAACTAATTTATAAAAAGAAAAGGTTTACTTGGGCTCACAATTTTGGAGGTTCCAGTCCAAGATCGGGCAGACTCATTGCTTTGACCCTTTGGTGGGCGTGGCAGGTGGCAACACCAGGGAATGCACGTCAGAGCAAACTGCTCACCTCATGGCCATGGAACAAATTAGACAGCAGAAGAGACTGGTGTCCTACAATCTCCTTCCAGGGCATGACCCCAGTGACCTCAGGAGCCCCCACTAGTTTCCACCTCCTGGAGGTCCCACTGCCTCCCATTAGTACCAGCCTGTAGACCAAGCCTTCAGCACATCTGCTCATCCAAACCCTAGCAGTCACTTATGTCACTGGCTCAAACTCTCTGAGCCTCAGTTTCCTCATCCATAAAAAGAGAGTTGTCTCGGTCAACATCCTCACTGCCATAATCCAAAACAACTGTCTACTACTTAGAGGAAGGAAGATTTATTTGCTCACAGTTTTTGAAGATTTGGGGGTTTAGTCCATGTGAGGCTGGGTCTGCGGAGCTCAGGGCATGGCAGCAGGAAGCAGAGAGAGGGAGAGAGCAAGGGTTCTGCTCTCACATCACAGAGGCCATAAGCAAGAGAGAGCAAACAAAGGCACAGTCCCTAAGGCCATGCCTCTAGGGACACACCTCCTCTAGCCACACCCCACCTACCTAGGTTACCACCCAGTAAGTCTATTACAATGGATTTATACACTGAGGAAGATTACAACCCTCACGACTTAATTACATCAACTCTGAGCATTATTAATACATGAGCTCTTCAGGGGGTATTCTATATCTAATCATAAAAAGAGTAAGCCATAGTGACTGCAGTTAACAATATATTGTATTATTGAAAATCACTAAGAGAGTAGATTTCAATTATCCTCAGCACAAAAAAATGGTAAATATATGTGGTAACATATATACAAAATAGCTTAATTTGGTCATTCCGTAGTGTATACATATGTCAAAACATCATAAATATATATCATTTTTACATGTCAATTAAAAATAATTTTTAAAAATAACAGTTACATATAGAGGGGAAGGTCAGACAGGTATAAAGATGATCTAAGAATATGAGGGTTCAGCAAATATCAGATATGTCTACCACAGCAAAATCTTATTCCCACTACTCCTAAGCTACCAGGGAGTACTGTGATCTTATATAAGACTTTGAGACTGCAGCTCAAGTTCTAGTCTCAACACAGCCATCAAATATCTGTACAGCCCAGGACAAAGTAAAGCACTGTGTTCAGTCACTTTAGCCAGTCAGTCATTCAACAAACACTTATGAGCACCTACTTTGTGCCTTATCTTAGCCTATATATATATATATATATATATATATATATACATTTTCTAGTCCCCACCAACCTCCCTACCCTCTGCTCTGACCATCCTCCTCCTGCCTCCTGACACTAGCCCTTTTGAAATTCCTCCAACCCATTGAGATTGCACCCATCTCAGGGCCTTTGCTCTGTTTCCTCTGCCTACAAGTGCTCTTCCCAGAGCACCAGACACTTCTGTCTTTCTGGTTTCAGTTTCAACACCTCCTCTGAGAAGGGCCCCGAGCATCCTACCCCTCCTGCTCACCATGCCACTTTAGTGTCTTCGTAAGTACCACTAACTCATATAATCAAATTCATTGTTCTTATTAATTATCCATCTTCCCTGCTATAACATAAGCTTCCTAAGAGCAGGGACCTAGTTTGTCTAGCTTGTTGCTGTACCTCAGTTCTTAAAACTGTGCCTGTCACAGAGTGGGTATTTGTCATGGTTTGAACATAGAACGTCCCCTGGGAAAGCGCGCGTGTTGGCGATGCAAAAATGTTCAGGGGTAAAACAATTGAATGAGGGTTCTAACCTCAGCAGGGGGTAAACCCACTGATGGATTAATAATTTGAATGGATTTACTGGGTGGTAACTTAAGCAGGTGGGGTGTGGCTGGAGGAGGTAAGTCACTGAATGTGTGGCCTCGAGGACTGTATCTGTCCCTGGTGGCTTCCTGCCTCGCTCTCTGCTTCCAGACTCTCTCCGCTTTCCAGTTGCCATGAGATGAGCTGCTGTCCTCCTCTACACTGTGCCACCATGATGTCTGCCTTGGAGTCGGCCAACTATGGACTGTACCTCTGAAACTGTGAGCCAAAATAAACTTTCCTCCTCTAGGTTGTTCATGTCAGGTTCATGTCAGGTCACAGTGATGAAAAGTGGACTAAAACAGTGTTTAATACATATTTATCAGGCGAATGAGTGAATAAACGAGTAAATATATGTATGTATGTACGTATGGATGGATGGACAGGCCTGCCACTGTGCTAAAACAGAAGGTACACCCGTGAGCGAGGCACATGGAATCCTTTACGATTATCACCTTGTGATGCCTATTTTCTTCTAATTCTCCAACGGGGAATTATTCATGGCCTTGTGTTACCTAAAAATTCTTGAGAGTTATGAAACCAGCACTCATTTAAATATGCACAACCCCCAATCAGATCCTTTCTCCAGGACTCTCCTCTGCCAAAGTGCTGAGTAATTATCCTTTAGAATTTACAGTGGCTCCAACTTTTGATTAAATGCTTTCCTAGCTTTTAAAATTCCAGGCCAGACTATTAGGCTGCGCTCTGCCGTGGCATTAGCCAGCGCAATGATTGACTGAGATGGACCTTGTCCCCCTCTTACTTTGCGGCTATTTCCTTGAGTATTTTGATCCGGGCGAGAAGTATGACATTATTGATTTGCTCTGCTCCACTCACCAACTGCCTCATCTGCAAAAGCTGGGATCTTTATGGCTTCAATAATTTCCCGGAGTGCAGAGAACTTTTATATTTTTGCTTGGCGCTTTGCAATTCTGTAAATTTTTTATGGACTCTGAGGTTAAGTTTCGTGCTTTGCTCCCAGGTTCATGAGGATGTCTGCTTGTGCTCTAACAAAAAGCCTGACTTTTCTGTACCTAGTCAGGTCCCACCCCGCTCTTATATTTAGAGAAAGAGGAAGCAAGGAAGAGAAAGAGAGAGGGGAATAGAATTCTAGAGCTCTTTATGTTCTATAATTTTACTGAAAAAGAAACAAAAAAGCTCAGAAAGGTTTAGTGACTTCCCTAAAATAATACAACCAATAAATATGAAGCATTCTCCTGCTTCTGGGGTGAACATTGGTGCTGTTCACTAAAATTTCAGTTCTCTTCCTCCTGAGCCCAAATCAGGATTGCCCTCTTTGCCCCATGAGGCCGCGTGGCTTGCTGTGGCCAATGGAATGTGAACGGAAGTTAGCATCATCATTTCTAGCCTTTAAGAGCTGGTGTATAATTGATTCATCGCGTCCTTTTCATCCCCAATGGGGGTGAAAACCGCAACTGGAAAATGAGAACCATGGTCTAAGAATGACATGTAATGTGAATGAGAAACAAATCTGTCATTTTAAGTACCAAGATTCGGAGCTGTTCATTACCAAAGCATGACCTAGCTCATCCTAACTGATAACAGCTTCCAAAGCCAGAGCCTCTCAGGTAAGATGATTTTGAAATCTTGAGATGATTTTGACCAATGAACTTGAAGATTTGGGTCAAGGAGAGAACCTGAAAACTTTACTTGCAGCCAGGCATGGTACTATATGGTACTGTAATGGTGCACATGTTTATCTCCTTCACTAGACGGTGCACTCTTTGTGGGCAGGGTTTATTCCTCAGTCGTCTCTGAAGCTTTAATCCTGGCTCATAGTCTATGCCCAGAAAATATTTGGTGGAAAAATGGTGTGATTTAATCTCATTATTCTGCTTCCAACATCCTAGCATCTCAGCTCGCCATAGGCCACATACACAGTCGCCAAGACCTGGTTGAGTTGGATATGCAGGTAGGTGTTTAGTCTACACACATAGATGGGTGGGTGTGGATGGAGAGCTGTTTAACATCTCTATGCCTGGCTGGCCCAAGAGAAGAAGAGACCCCATGGATATGCTATTAAGTCTGCATGATAGATGGTCACCAAGGCTGGCTTGCTGAGGGACGCAAAGGCCTCCTAATGCACAGGAACCACCCTCTTACAGGTCCCAGAGCATAATCGTGGCCAGTGGGGATGTCCTCCTTCTAATTGCACGTTCCCTCAGTAGCCCGCAGCTTGGGTCCTGATGGTGGAGTATAATAGAGTGCAGCCTGCCCAGCGTCTCTGTCATTTCTCCAACATCATCAGCAACATCGATCTACCCAAGTAACCCCAAGTCAACTGAGCCTTCTGAGGGCCCTCCCCCCGGCTACCCTCCTTCCCACGCTCATGTCTGCACAGAAACTAGGCTTTCTGCCTTCGTCTCCTCAACCACCTCTGACATAATCCATATTTTCCACTTTAAATATTTATAGCAAACGTGGAGGGAAAACATTCTCTTTTCGAGCAGCCTTCTAATTTCATTTAACAGCGAAGGTCAGAGCAACGAATGCTTTGCAGAAAAAAAAAAATTTCTTATCCTTACTTTTAGCCGAATCAAGGACAGAAAACTGAGAATCCTTTTACTCAGCCTCATCCTCCACACCCCTCCCCCGTTATCTGACTGCCCCATTAAGGGAGAAAACAACCGAGAAATTACTTCCTAATAGATTTATAGATCAGCCGGTCTCAGAAAGTCAAGGGTCGTATGTTTTATTTCATATGTGGAAGCTAGAACGAAAATAGGAAGCAAAGGGGACTTTAGTCAAATGAGGAGAGAAAACAGTAGAATAGTGGAAGGAGATTGGGGAGGGAGGTGAGGAGGGGAAACTGAGGATCAAGGAAGGGAGCAGTTCAAATAAGGTTATGTCCATACAAGACGATTTCACTACCAATCTCACTAACATGTATGGCGAGGGAGGAAGGGGAAGGGGCTTACGGATGGAAATACACCATGTGATGTGTGCATGTATGCTTGGATCATTTTGAATCTCACTATGATTTATAATTATATTTCACCAATAAAAGTATAAAAATACAAGTTCTCTGCAATAATTTCAGAATGTGTGTGTGTGTGTGTATAGAAGAAAATAAATACAGGTCACATTTAATCCCCCACCCAAAAGTATGATTATTAACAATTTCTCATCTAATCTTTTAGATCTTTCTTTCAAAAAGGGATTATATCATTTCTTACTGAAACAGGATTATGGTATGTATACCCCTTTGCAACCTTCTTTTTCTAATTATCATTGTATTATGGAGATCTTTCTTGTGTGTATGTGTGTGTATCACTCACACCATAACTTTTAATGGCTGCATAAAATTCTGGTGTATAGAAGTACAAGAAATAATTAATCAAGTCCCTATCACTGAACATTTAAGTTGTTTGCACTTGTTGTTATTATTATTATTATTACTAGAGATTGAACTCAGGGACATTCTACTTCCAAGCTATATTCCAGCCCTTTTTATTTTTTTATTTTGAAATAGGGTCTTTCTAATTTGCTGAGGACCTTGCTAAGTTGCTGAGGCTGGCATCGAACCTGTGGTCCTCCCATCTCAGTCTCCCAAGTACTGGGATTATAGGAGTGTGCCACCATGCCTGGCTTCACTTATTATTTTTTTAAAAGTAATTGTAAAACATGGGGAGTCCCTCTGCAGTTAGGTGCTCTTATTACTATTTCTTTCATATAAAAGTTTTGATGCAGAATCGCCCAGTCAAAGGATATGGGACCCATATCCTATTACCCAAAAGAAAGACAAGACCAGTTTGCTTTCACAAGCAATGCATGACAATGTCTACTTCCTTACAACCGCACCAGTTCTGAACATTAGCAATCTTTAAATTTTTGACAACTGATAGCAGGAAGGAGAAAAAGATTATTACATTGCTGTTTCTTTTCAATATATCTCACTACTATTAAATTGTGCATTAAACATTCATATTTTCCACTTGTGCTTCTTTAGCTATCTTGTTCACTTTTTTCCATTGGAATAATTAGATATGCGGTCATTGTAAACACTAAAGAAATAAATGCTGCAAATACTCTTCTCAATGCATCTTTTGTCCTTTAACTTTGTTTTCTTTTGCTGTGCACATTTTAAGTTTTGTGAAATAAAATGCATTGGTGTTTTTCCTTGAAGGTTTCTGGCTTTGATGTCAAACTTCCAAAGGCCTTTCCCTCTCCCAAAAGAACAGAACTTACACCTATGGCTTTATTTTTTACAATATTTTGTATTTGCTTACTTTTTATGTAAGTATTTATTTATATTTTTTGAAGTACTGTGGATGAAACCCAGGGCCTCAGACATGCTGAGCAAGGGTTCTACCATTAAGCTGCATCCTCAGCCCCATAGAAGTATTTAAACAACATGAAGCTTATTGTAGGATAAAGTGTGCAGTAGTGGCCTGTTTTTCCATGTAAGTTTAGTTTAGTTCATGCATGCAACACCTTTTAATGTATGGTGTACCCTTCTTACTCATTTGAAATGCCACACTTATAAAAACAACTTTCATATCTGTGTCAGAGAGACATACTCTAAGGTAGATTTGTTCCGTTTTTTTTTTTTTTTGCTTTCCCTTTTTCAGAAAATCTCTTAGTATTTTCAGATATAAATTCTTCTGTATGGATTTTAGTATTTCATTGGGTAATAAAGAAAACTCTGTGAACATTTTAATTAATATTGCATAATATTTAACTTTGGATAAACTGGCAGGTATCCAACACTAAATAATGGTTTCCATTTATTAACCTCTTATATCCTTCAATAAAATTTTGTAATTTCACACACCACATTGCATGTACACATTTCCTATTAAGTTTATTTCTAGCTACTTTACATTTTTGCTATGATCGGAGCTTTATTCTAATCTTATTTCATTATTGATTTTTACTAATTTGTAGGAAAGCTCCTGGTTTTGTCTGTGTGTGTGTTTATGTTGTGCTTGCAATTGTTTTTGAAGATGATTATTTGGCAGCTAATGCCATCTCATCATTGCACATCACAGTTATCGGGTTGTATTACAAATAAGTATAAATTATGAATATTCATCTGGAAATCCCAGGGGTATAAGGACGGCTATGTGGCTCAGAAACTCCACCCAGGATGATCATATTAATTATGCTTTTTAAATTGTCTGTATTTTATGACACTTGGACATCTTAGGGACTTGCTGATGTGAGAGACTGCCCTTCCCAGAGCTAGCTGATTCCTAGAGACCCCAAAATTACCTTTCCTATGCAAACCAAGGCACCCACAGCCCCTATCCTCAAATGCCTCTGTTACCAGCCTCACACACCCCACACCAGTATTTTCCTGTTCTGATTACCTGGCACCATACAGGATGATGCAGGTCGGCCCTTCAGCCCCTACACCCCAGAGTCTGCTGAAGTTATTTGAACTAGCCAATCATCAGCCTGCGTAATTACCCTGCCTCAAGCATCCCTCTGGTGGAAACCACAATAAAGCTCTCGCCCATGCCTCCCCCCACCCCATCTGTCCTGCCTTCTGACCAACCCCGGTGCTTCATCACGTACCCGTCTAGATGGCCTGGGAGCCCCTGCTCCTCTTGGAAACAGCAGATAACAAACTACCTTTTCAGTGGCTGTCATCTCCTGACCTGTTGGCCTGACTACACCTGATTAATAATACAGCCTGCATTTTATTTTATTTTATGTTTTGCGGTACTGGAGATTGAACCCAGGGGCATTCTACCTTCAGGCTACACCCCCAGCCCTAGTTTTTATTCTTTATTTTGAAACAGGGTCTCACTAAGTTGCGGAGAGCCTCACTAAGTAGCTGAGGCTGGCTGCGAACCCGGATCCTCTGGTCTCAGCCTCCCAAGTACTAGGATTACAAGCATGCGCTACCATGCCCGGCTCCAGCCTGCATTTTAAAATGATAGTTTTAATAGAACACTAGAAATAGATGACCTGTGATAGGAGGAAGAGACCACGCTTTGGAGTCAGTTCTGAAGTTAAATTAAACTACTTGGCTCGTGAGCTGTGTGACTTCAGACAAGTATCTTAACTTCTCTGCTACTCTCTGTCTGTGAGGTGGAGGTTCTGAGAAACAGAACAACTTGCTGAAATTCACCCAGGTAGTTGGTAGCCGAATCGGAACCCAAGGCCTATGTCCCTGACACTAAATCACACTGTCTTGCATCTTGTGATGAGTGAGGGCCCTGCAGGAGCCCACCCACTCTGCTGAGTCCCTGATACCATCTTCCAAGTCTAAAGATAGAGTCTAAGATGTAGAAGAGAAGAAGCACAGGCAGGGGGTTCCTTCTACTCGCTGACACCTGCCATTCCCATTGGTCCAAGGGCCTGGGAAGTTGGAGTCTTATTAACTGAGTTGGAGCTACTCTGAGTCCAAGGCATGCTTTATATACACAGTACACCATGAGACACGCCGACAGCCATCCCGAACACACAAGGAGCAATAGCAAAAGAAGTCGCTTGGATTAATACACCTGCTCTGGGGCTGGAGGTGCAGCTTGGTGGTAGAGCACCTGTCTAGCATGCAAGAGGCTCTGGTTCCATCCCCAGCACCAGGGGGTGGGACACCCACTCTGTGGTTCCCGAGCAGCTCCAAGAACCTGCAGCCTCCCCTCTGCTCTTGTGAGGTACACACAAAAGGAAGTGCTTCTCCTACCACTTAGCAGTTTACTTTCTGCCATGTCTTAAATATATGCAATAAAATTTCTTTTATGAAAAAAACTAAAAAATAAATGAAATTATATAAAAACTTGTCATCTCAAATTCATGTAAACCTTACAACAGGCCCATGAGGAACAGTCATTATTTCCATTTCACAGAAGAGGAAACTGAGATTCAGAGGAATAAGAGTCTTTCTCAAGGTCGTGTCTGTAAGAAGTGGCAGAGTTAGGATTTGAACCCACACCTGCCTGACTTTTAATCACTTGCCCGACTTTTTGTTATGATCGGTGCCCATTCTCAGCCTGGCATTAACTCGTTCTGATTGGCTCTTTGTCGGTGACCTTCTTCATTCAGTAATTAGTCATTAATAAATATTCATATCAGTGCAGGCGGCATGGTCAGCATTGTGCAGACATGCTTACGTCTTTTCTATTTTAACCAATACTGTCGGTGGCTCCCCTGCTTGTTCAAGATGGCGGCTGGTGTGTCCCATGATGCACTGGGCAGGTAAAGAGTACCTTGGCCTCAGAGCGGCCCATCTCAATCCATAAGAGTTTATGTTGGATTTAAGGAAATATCTAACAACGTCCAACACAATGAATTCTACAGATAACATGCTCTCATCCATCCATCCATCCATCCATCCATCCCCTGAGAAATAACTGAGAGGAAATACATATTAATATTCACCAGAGGGGAAAACATTCTTGTGCAGAAATGTCGCCATACAATCTACAATTAGGCAGCAGGTGTCCTCTGGGGCTGAGTCAGGCCATCTTACTAGAACACTGTCCACCAGTGAGCGCAGTGCTACCCCAGTCAGCCCACTCCCACTCATTGCCTCTAGGAGGCGCTGACATCCAAAGAGTCCTTATGGGATATTCACAAGTGCCAACCCAAGGAGCCCACATACCAGGCTCCACCGTGCCGCTGCTCCTGCTGTCTGGAGTACGTGATCCTCCCTGGGAGGCTGCAGCCACAGCACTTGGGAGTGAGCAAGAACAGAAAATCCCTCTGCTGAAATGTTATGCATTAATGGGAGGAAAACATCTGGCCCGGAAGCCAAGGACCCCAAAGCCTGGGGTTTATGTGTGACCTCAGGGAGCCCTTAGTCATCATAGACATTGCCACCAAATCACATCAAAAAGGACATGGCTCTCAGCTAAGGACGCCGGGTCCAGAGTCCGCATAGCATATGGTGAAACAGATTAAGAGGGCAAGAGGGACTTCCTGTGCCCGGAGCCGGGCTCATTTACATGGATCAGCACCTACCACTGAAGTCATTTCCTTTTAGTCAAAGGCCAAAGAGCTGGCCCGGAGACTAGAGCAGGGCAAGGAGTCAGGAGACTGGGCGAGTGACATCTTGTGACTTCACTGGCTTGGGGCTTTCCGATGAGCAAAAATCATTTTGTTCCAACAATTCCAGAGAGAAAGGGACATCACAGTGCACACCCCTCAGATGTGTTTTGGATTTGACCACGGGAATATGCTGGCAACGCCTCAAAATCACTGGCTTCTTATTACCAGGTAACTATGCATGATAGGCATCTTTGAACCTCACCCCCCATGTCTCCCCACCCTGCCGCTCCCCATGCTAAGTGCTTCCTGTGCTTTGTCTCATTGAATCCTTAAAACCACCCATGAGAGGCCCTCTAGAGGACGCAGCAGGGCGCAGGGGTTAAGGGCACAGACCCTGAGCCAGGTCCCTCTGCCACCTACTGTCCATGCGATCTGTAATCCAAGGTGGGCTGAATGGTGGTTCCCAAAGCTAGCAGGACCTCATCCCTAGAACCTCTGAGTGTCGCCTTCTGTGGTAAAGTTTTTGCAGATGTGACTAAGGACCTTGAGACGAAGGCATCGCCTGGGTGGGTCCTGAGGGCCATTGTAGGTGTCTTAACAAGAGAGGCAGAGAGATATGAGAGATATTTCAGAGAGAGAGAGAGAGAGAGAGAGAAGGAGGAAGAGGAGGAGAAGGAGGAGGAAGAAGGAAAAAGAAGAAGGAGAAAGAAGAAGGAAGAAAGAGAAGGAGGAGGAGGAGGGGGGAGGAGGAGGATGATGATGATGAGGAAGAACAGGAGGAGGAGGAAGAGGAGGAGGAGGCGGCGATGTGACTCCGGGAGCAGAGGTACAGTGATGCAGCCACAAGCCAAGAGATGCCAGCAGCCACCAGAGACAGAAGTGGCATAGAAGGGATTCTCACTTGGAGCCTCTGAGAAAGCGCGGGCCTGCTGATACCTTGATTTCAGACTTCCGGCCTCCAACACTATAAGAGAATACAATCCTATTGTCTTCAGCCACCCACTTTGTGGTCACTTGTCTAATATCCTCAAGAAACTAATATGTCAGGGTTATAATATTTCCTACCTCCTAAGACCGTCCTAAGAATTCAATGATTCATTATATTTAAAGCATTTGAAACAGTGCCTGGCATATGTAAGTGCTCTAAGAAGTCTTTACCAAGTAGATATTGGCACCGTTTATTTTTTCTTTCTTTTTTCTTTTTTTTTTTTTGATGCAGCTAAGCCGGGCATGGTGGCGCACACTTGTAATCCCAGTACTTTGGGAGGCGGAGACCGGAGGATCCGGGTTCGCAGCCAGCCTCAGCTCTTTCTCTCTCCCTCTCTCACTCTCTCCTTAGTGAGGCCCTCTACAACTTTGTGAGACCTGGTTTCAAAATAAAGTATAAAAAACAGGGCCGGGGGCGTAGTGCGGAGGTAGAACGCCCCTGGGTTCAATCCCCGGTACTGCAAAAAAATATTTTTTTTGATGCATAACAATTTTACAGAATAGTGGGTCTCACTGTGGCATATTGGTACATGCACGAAACATAATTTCATCAATTTCAGTCCCCAGTAATTTTTAGATGCAGGAAGATACTGTGTCTCAGGGAGGCCCGTGTGATATGAAAACTTAACCCTGACACCACTCTGTTTCTCTTGCTTGAGATCAAATCTTAGAGCCTTTAATTGCAGCAAGTGCCTGCTGAGCTGGTCCCTACCATCTCCTCCCAAGCTCTCCCGGGAAGGAAAGTTCCAGAGGCCAAAAGTCAAACTAAAACCATATGGTCAGACTCAAAGCCTGAGCAGAAAGTCAGGAGCAGGGAACACAGCCCCACTCTCAGGCTCCTCCCTGCTCTGCCCACATTAGCCAGACCTAAGGATGGGCAGTTCCCTCTTTCTGGGTGGCATATCCTGCCATCCAGTCTGGTTACATCTGGGGCCACAACATAAAACAATAACAACTACCATCATTTATTTTTACTTACAGAGTTCCAGGTTTTGAACTAAGCATTTTAGACATTTTTTATCCTTACTCGTTGTACCCATTTTATAGATGAGGAGAATGCAGTTCAGATGGGCTGAGTGCACGTCCAAGCTCAAATGGCCCATCTTCCCCTTATCCCTGGGTCCAGCAGCCTTCCTCTTCATAATTACTTGCTATGTAGCAGGCACCCTGCTAGGGGCTCCATGTGCTTTTTCCCTGAGTCCTGCTGGATTCCCTGCCTTACAGGGGAGGAAACCTGTGCTTGCAGGGTAAGCTATCCAAGCTCATCTAAAGGGCAAGCAGCCCTTGAGAGTCAGGACTTGAGTTCCAATCTCCAACTCTGCCCGGGGTCTTTCTCCTCCATTACTTTGTAGACTCACACGTGGGCATCTTGACACCTCACAGAACACTAAATCCACTCCTGCCTTCTCCCATCACAATCAGAGGAGGCCGGCTCATAGATAGCTGTAAACCTGCACATGCGTGAAGGATTCCTAACCTGTGCTTCTCATGATACACAGGGTGTATGTCACCTTGCAGGAAGAAGCGAGGACACTTCCCACTCTGGGACTGGCAGTGCAGGGTGGCAGGGCTTCCCCTTTGCTGGATCACAGAGGCAGTGAGCGGTGACTGTCTCCATAGGAAATAGTCACTGCATTCACCACCACCCTCCAACCTCCCTAAGCCCAATTCCTAAGGGATCCCTCTGGGGATCAAGTCCCCTGGACTTGAGCCTTGTGGCTTCTCTTCCATGTGGTCCTGGATTTCTACTCGGTGATTGAAGTTGTCCTTAACCTTTCCTAGAGTTCTGTCTTTTCCAACTAAGACTTGGGCAGCTTGGGTCTTTCCCCTCTTTTTTGTGTGTGGTACCGGGGATTGAACTCAGAATCATTCTACCTCCGAGCTACACCCCCTGCCCTATTTTATATTCTTTATTTCGAAACAGGGTCTCACTAAGTTGCGGAGAGACTCACTAAGTAGCTGAGGCTGGCCATGAACCTGCGATCCTCCTGTCTCAGCCTCCCAAGTACTGGGATTACAAGCGTGTGCCACCACTCCTGGCTCTTCCCTCTTTTGTATACCAGGAGAGGAGCACTGAGGAAAGCCAGGGTGCTCAGCACCTGCTGTGTGGTCAACGCAGCATAAGGCATTTGCATCTGTTTTCTCCCTCTACTCTCACAACAGCCCTGTGCAGTAGGTATTAACCATTATCCCCATTCTCCAGCCCCAGATCCTTTGAATGATGCTGAGGGAGGAGATAAATGAGATGATGTAATAATAATTCCCATTGGAGCCGAGCCCGCCTTCTGTGGCAGCCACTGTTACAAGAGCCCTTCGTGCATCTGCTCATCACAGTGACCTATAAGGTACCATGCTTATGATGAGTACTAGGAGGTATTATGATCCCATTGGAAATTGGAGGAAACTAAGGCACAAGGAAGTTAAATAAGGTAGCACCTGGTAATTGGAAAAGGCAGGAGTCAAACTCGGGTAATTTGGTTCAGGGATTAGCTAACTAGCACACAGCAGCTAGCCGGCTGCCTGTTTTTGTAAGTACAGTTTTGTTGGAACCTGGCCAAGACCATTTATTTACTTACTGTCTGTGGGTAATTCCATGCCACAACAGTAACGATGAGTAGTCAGAAAAGAGATCATGTGGCTCAAAAAACAAACAAAACTTTTCACTCTCTGACCCTTTGCAGAAAGCATATGCCAACCCCTGGTCTAGCTCCAATGTTCATGCTCTCAGAAAGTGAAATGTCACCTCCTTCAGGACGTCTTCCCAAAGCCCAGGTGGAGAGGTAGAAAACACGAGGTCTTCAGCCTCAGATACATCTGCATTGAAGCGCCCGCCCTGGTACACGGTCTCTCACGGCACCTTGAGTTCTTCATCCATTACCTTAGTGCTATGGTTTGGATATGGCGTGAGTGTTCCCCAGCGACACTGTGATTGGAGGCTTGGTCCTCAGGGTGGTGCTGTTGGGAGGTGGGGCCTAACAGGAGGTCCTGGGGTCACTGGGGGGGCATGCCCTTGGAAACTAATTCTCCTGGATCACTGGAGTCCTTGTGAGAGGGTTATTATAAACGGAGCAGGCCTGACCCCTCCGGTCCTCTCTGCCCTTGGTTCAGGATGTAATCACGTGCCTGCTCTGGCACACACTTCCACCATTGCTGTGTGACATCCACCATTAACCACGAGGCCCTCACCATGACAAGCCCATGCAGGTGCTGGGCCCTTAAACCTCCAGAACTGCGTGCTCAATCATCCTCTTTTTCTTCATCAGTATCCTGTCTCGGGTATTTCATTATGGTAATGAAAAGCTGACGAATACACTTAGGGACAAGTAAATCTCTCCCAGAGGGGTGTGTGTGGAGATGATGATATGAGATACGGTAAGTCAAGTACCTGGCAAAAAACAGGTACACAAGTGCCCAGAAATCACTGACGGGACAGGTGAGATGGAGATTCTCTTCACCTCTCCTGCATCCAAGCAGAAGAGTCCGCTCCATCTTCCACCACTGTCCTCCATAGAGAAATAACACCTGGTATTCTACTGAAGTGCAAAGCAGTTCCCATCTAGTTCACATTTGCAGGCAATCATCAATATGCTGCTTCGGCTTGGCAGATGCAAAAAGAATATGCCAATCTCCAACCCAGCCGGCTGCCCCCCTGGTGGGCAAGGAGGAGGAGGAAGAGGAGGAGGAGGAGCAGGAGGAGGAAGAGGAGGAGGAGGAGGAGGAGGAGGAGGAGGAGGAGGAGGAGGAGGAGGAGGAGGAGGAGGAGGAGGAGGAGGAGGAGGAGGAGGAGGAGGAGGAGGAGGAGGAGGAGGGGGAGGAGGAGGAGGAGGAGGAGAAGGAGGAGGAGGAGGAGG
>PVJS01042514.1:0-17478 GCA_004027185.1 Glis glis | reverse complement strand
TTTTTTTTTGCCGTACCGGGGATTGAACGCAGGGGCGTTCTACCTCCGCGCTACGCCCCTGGCCCTATTTTTTATACTTTACTTTGAAACCGGGTCTCACGAAGTTGCGGAGGACCTCACTAAGTAGAGAGAGAGAGAGAGAGAGAGAGAGAGAGAGAGACAGGGAGAGAGAGCGAGAGAGCTGAGGCTGGCCGCGAACCCGGATCCTCCGGTCTCCGCCTCCCAAAGTACTGGGATTACAAGCATGCGCCACCACGCCCGGCAGCCACTCACTTTTTAAACATACCATGTACTTCATTACTCACAAAGAATCAAAACCCTACACTGAGCCAGGCATGGTGGCGCATGCCTGTAATCCCAGTACTTGGGAGGCTAAGACAGAAGGATCGCAGGTTTGAGGATAGCCTCAGCCAGTAGTGAGGCTCTCATCAACCTAGAGAGACCTTGTTCAAAACAAAAAAATAAAATAGTGTTGGGGTGTAGCTCAGAGGTAGAATGCCTCTGGGTTCAATCCCCAGTACCACCAAAAAAAAAAACAAAAACCCTATCCTGGCTAACATAATAGAAACAAAAGACAGTTTGAGGCTTTCAGCATTAATAACATAAAGCAGGGAAGTGAAGTGGACATTGAGAGTAAGTTGCAGAGAAGGCAGAGAGGCCCAGAGGTGGTAGAGGAGCTCTTCTAACTCTCAGTGAACTCTGCCCATGGAGCATTCAAAACGCTGACACATTCCCTGCTCCCGACACACAAGTCCCTCAGCCCCTGCATGGCTCATGACTACAGAGTAGCTGTTACTTCTTTGACTGTCAGCAAACTGTATCCAATCAAGTGCTGCTATGGATAGCCAGCCGGAGAGCACCCTTCACCTGTGCAGCATTCTGCTCGTGCTCCGCAGACGTCGGCCACACGTGGGAGCTTTCATCTTTGGAATCCATCTTTTCCTGCTGGACAGCTCCAAGTCTGGGCCCCTACAGCAGCACAGGGCCAAGGACAGTCATCTGTCCAGCCCCCGTGTGTTCATGAAGGACAGGACTTTCTGCAACGTGTCTGAGGAGAGACAGAAGAAAATCAAGATTTAAGTAGATGAATGCATTTTAATAAATTGCACTTTCAACTGCAAAAAGAAAAAAAGTTTTTTTTTTGTTGTTGTTGTTAAAAGGCTATACATATGGGCAAGAAGGTAAAAGTGAAGAAATCAGCCGGGTGCATTGGCATACCCCTGTAATCCCAGCCAATAGGGCGGCTGAGGCAGGAGGATTATAAATTCAAGGCCAGCCTGGGCAATTTAGCTAGACTCTGTCTCAAAATAAAAACCACAGCCAGGCATGGTGGCGCACACTTGTAATCCCAGTACTTGGGAGGCTGAGATAGGAGGATCGCAGGTTCTCCACCAGCCTCAGCTACTTAGTGAGGGCCTCCACAACTTAGTGAGACCGTGTTTCAAAATAAAGAATAAAAACTAGGGCCCGGGGTGTAGCTTGGAGGTAAAATGCCCCAGCGTTCCATCCCCAGTACTGCAAAAAAAAAAACTTAAAAAACTTAAAAAATAAAAACTAAAACATCTAGGGTACAGCCCAGTGGTAGAGCACCCCTGGGTTGGAAAGTAGGAGAAAAAGAAATCATTTGTAACAATAATACAATGTATTGCATGTGTGCAGTGTTCTAGGCCTCAGTGGTATCTATGTATATTTACACTATATACATAATGGTACCCTGATTAAAAACATTGAAGGTAATCTTTGTTCTTTTGAGAAGAATGAGCTCCCAGATGCTAACTGTAATCAAGTGATGGGTTTATACCCTCATCTGATAGCTGTGTAGCACAAGCTCTTTCCTGGTAGACACTGATTACCTACACCACCTCCAGTCAAAATGAGTAGGAGAATAATAAAACTCATAAAATAAGGTGGGAGGAACAGCAGGTAGTGAAGGAGCTGGATTTTCTGGGCCACGATTCAGTGAATGCAAATATGAACTGTTTTCCATCCGGTCAGTACAGGAGTGATTAATGACCAAATCGAAACCTTTAGTCAACATAAATACACACAAAATCAACACCTCAAAACCTTATTCCGTTCCCAAACGGACTTTTTAAGGTTATAATCTTCCTTTTGATGATGATAAAACGCTGATATTTTAAACATCAAGTGAGATCTGCTGTGTTATCAGGGCAGCGGCCACACCTGATACACTTCCTCCCAACCTCCCTCGGAAGTACTGTGCACAGACAGGCAAAAGTAAGGCGGTGAGAACACCATTAAAGTCAGATAAGAAAGACCACCAAGCCAGGTGCACTGGTGCACGCTGTAATCCCAGTACTTAGGATAAGGCTGAGACAGGAGGATTGTAGGTTCAAGGCCAGCCTCAGTAACTTAGTGAGGCCCTGCTTAAAAAACAAACAAACAAACAAACAAACAAAAAAAGGCAACATCAAGGAAGGAAACTGTACAAAAGAACATAAAAGGCTCAGTACTGTGTGTGTGTGTGTGTGCATAACTGGGGATTGAACCCAGGAGCACTCTACCTCCAAGCTACACCCTCAGCCCTTTTTGTGTTTTATTTTGTTTTTGTGGTACTGAGGATTGAACCCAGAGGCATTCTACCTCCAAGCTACACCCCTAACCCAATTTCATATTTTATTTTGAAACAGGGTCTCACTAGGTCATTGAGTCTCACTAAGTTGCTACAGCTGGCTTCGAACCTGCGATCCTCCTGTCTTAGCCTCCCAAGTACTGGGATTACAGGCATGGGCCACCATGCCTAGCTAAGGCGCAATAATTATAAAATCAGTACAGGTTCCATGTAGAAAGCATATTTATTTATTTATCTACTTATTTGATACTGGTGCATTTTACCTCTGAGCTACATGCCTAGTCCTTTCTTTCTTTTTTTTTTTTTTTGAAACAGGGTCTCTAAAGTACAGCACACTGGCCTCAAACCTGTGATCCTCCTGTCTCAGCCTCCCAAATACTGGGATTACAGGCATGTACCACCATGCCCAGCTTAGGAAGCTTTAAAGAAATAATGTTTTTAAAGCCAGGAGTGGTGGTGCACACCTGTAATCCTGGTACTTGAGAGGCAGAGATAGAAGGATTGCAAGATCGAGAGATCGAGGCCCTCAGCAATGTAGCAATACCCTGTTTCAAAATAAAAAAATAAAAAAGGGCTAGGAGTGTAACTGGGAGGTAGAACGCTCCTGGGTTCAATCCCTAGTGCCCCACCCCACCCCACCCCCACATTTTTATTTTGAAATAATTTCAGATGGAAAAGTTACAAAAAAGCTGGGCATGGTGGCGCACCTTGTAATCTCAGTACTTGGGAGGCTGAGACAGGAGGATCTGGGTTCATGACCAGCCTCAGCTACTTAGTGAGGCCCTCCAAAACTTAGCGAGACCCTGTTTCAAAATAAAGAATAAAAAATAGGGCTGGAGGTGTAGCTCGGAGGTAGAATACCCCTGGATTCAATCCCCAGTATCACAAAAAAAAAGTTACAAAAATAATACAAAGAATTCCTATTTCTTCACTCTGATTCTTCAAATCCTAACATTTACCATGTTTATTTTATTATTCTCTTCCTCTCTCTTTTTTTCTTCTACCTGAACCATTTGAGAGTCAGTTGCAGACCCAATTCCCCTTCACCCTAAATTTGTGTCTAATTCTTAAAAACGAGAACTTTTTCTTATAACCACAGTAATTATCAAAATTTAGAAGTAACATTGAAACAGCACAATTACCTAATTTATAGACCTTATTAAAATATGGCCAATTGTCTAATTGCTGTCGTTTATAGCCAAAGAAACAACATTTTCCCTTCTGGCCCCAATCCAATCTGGCTTCCCACACAGTGCACTGAACGTCTCCTTATTCTTCTTCAATCCAATAGTCTCCTGCTCTCTTAGTCATCTGTGACCTTGACATTTTTGAAATGCACAGGCCATTTATCTTCCAGAATGTTCTTCAATTTCAGTTTGTCTGATGTTTCTTCATGGTTAGATTTAGGATCCATAATTTAGCAGGAGTACCACAAGAGAGATGTGTCCTTCCTATAAAGGAATTTAGGGTTTACTTTTTCAGCTTAGTTCCTTGGTTGCAGAGCTACTCAAGTGCACACTACACTGGGCACTGGGGTGCTCTGGAGACCAGGCACAGCCTATGCCCTACATACATAGCCTATAGCACCTAGTTATCTTTGTTTTCTCCAATTACAAACACAAACACACAACTGGAGCTGGTGGTGTAGCTCAGTGGTAGAGCACATGCTAACATGCATGAGGTTCTGGGTTCAATCCCTAGTACCGAAAAAAAAAAAAAAAGCATACAGCCAGGCTTGGGGCACATGCCTATAATCCCAGTTCTGTAAGGCTGAGACAGAAGGACTGCAGGTTTACCCTGGAAACTTACTGAGACCCTCAGCAACTTGGTGAAATCCTATTTTAAATTTAAAAAGGGGGGGCTTGGGTGTAGCTTGGAGGTAGTATGTCCCTGGGTTCAATCCTGAGTGGAAGGAAGGAAGGAAAGAAAAAAGAAGGAAGGAGGGAGGGAGGGAGGGAGGGAGGATGTGTAAGCAAAGGGGCATGAGGGAGCTTTCTGGGGAAACAGGAATATCCTGTATGGTGAATCTGGATTGGAGTGATGGTTACATAAGGGATATGTGTCAAAAGCCACCAATCAGCTGGGTGCAGTGGCTCACACCTGTAATCCCAGTACTGGGGAGGCTAAAATAGGATCATAGGTTTGAGGTCAGCCTCAGCAACTTGGCAAGGCCCTCAGCAATTTAGCAAGACCCTGTTTCAAAATAGAAATTAAAAAGGGCTTGGGGTGTTGCTGGGAGGTAGAATGTCCCTGGGTTCAACCCCCAGCACCAAAAAGAAAGAAGGAAGGGAAGGGGAGGGAGGGAGAAAACCCACAAGGTCTGAACAGAACATTCTAGTTTCAGACAGGCTCAGCCACTTACTGGTTTATCGTGTTGACCAATTCACTTATATTCCCTCTATGTAAAATGGAAATAATCACCTCAGCTATCGTGAGGCCAAATGACACATGCGACAGTTCTAGGCACAAGGGCCAGCACCTTATAGGTGCTCAAACGCATCAATTTTTAAATTTTACAGATGAGCTCTGCAGTGCTTCAGCATTTAAGACATCTCACAGTCTAAAAAACTAACAACTTATTATCTTTTTTTTTTTTGCGGTACCGGGGATTGAATGCAGGGCGTTCTACCTCCGCGCTACACCCCCGGCCCTATTTTTTATTCTTTATTTTGAAACCGGGTTTCACAAAGTTGCGGAGGGCCTCACTAGGTAGAGAGAGAGAGAGAGAGAGACAGGGAGAGAAAGAGAGAGAGACAGCTGAGGCTGGCCGCGAACCCGGATCCTCCGGTCTCCGCCTCCCAAAGTACTGGGATTACAAGCGTGTGCCACCACGCCCGGCTTAGAAAACTAACAACTTATTAGTACATCACTCTACATGAACATTCTTTGTAATAAGATCCTTTATAATATGACTTGAGTTTATTTTCCATTTATTTATTCATTTATTTATTTTTCAGTAGTAAGGATTAGATGCAGGACCTCGGGCATGCTAGGAAAGTGTTCTACCACTGGGTTTCATTCCCCAGCCCACATTTATCTTCTTTTTAAAAGCTGCACATTAGCCGGGCGTGGTGGCGCACGCTTGTAATCCCAGTACTTGGGAGGCTGAGATAGGAGGATCCGGGTTCATGGCCAGCCTCAGCTACTTAGTGAGGCCCTCTGCAACGTAGTAAGACCCTGTTTCAAAATAAAGAATAAAAAATAGGGCTGGGGGTGGAGCTCAAAGGTAGAATGCCCCTGGGTTCCATCCCCAGTACTGCAAAAAAAAAAAAAAATTAGAAAAGCTGCACATTTATAAGGCTCTGTGGATCTTGATTTATAGGACTCAGAGGGAGAACCCCAGGAGCCACGGTGGTGCTGTCCACCAGGCAGGTGCTGATGGGCTCTGCTTCCGCTTCTCAGCTTTATGCACCTCCTACAGCTCTACCTGTCTGGAAGGTGGCGTCCACCTTCCCTCCTTTCCCCATGGTCCAAAAGGAGTTAGAAACTTCATTCCCAGGAAGAGGACAAGCTTGCATTTCTATCTCCTCTCTAATGACTGACTTTAACAAGTATTTATTGAGTACTTTTATGTGCCAGGCACTGTTACTAGATTGCAAGAAATATCAGTGAAAAGGTGGGGGTATGGCCAAGTGGTAAAACACTTGCCTAGCACGTGTGAGGCCCTGGGTTCACCCAGCACCACAAAAACAAAACAAAAACATCGGTGTATTAAAAAAAGAAAAGAAGCCGGGCGTGGTGGCGCACGCTTGTAATCCCAGTACTTTGGGAGGCGGAGACCGGAGGATCCCGGTTCACGGCCAGCCTCAGTGCGCATGCGCGCGCGATCGATCGATGGATCAATCTATCTCTTTCTCTTTCTCTCCCTCTCTCTCTCTGTCTCTCTCTCTCTACCTAGTGAGGCCCTCCGCAACTTTGTGAGACCCGTTTTCAAAAATAAAGCATTAAAAAATATAGGGCTGGGGGTGTAGCGCGGAGGTAGAACGCCCCTGTGTTCAATCCCCGATACCGAAAAAAAAAAAAGAAAGAAAGAAAAGAGAGAAAGACAGAGCTAAACACAGTGCACACACGTGTATACCCAACTACTTGTGAGGCTGAAGTGGGAGGATTGCTTGAGCCCAGGAGTTCAAGGCCGGCCTGGGCAACATAGCAAAACCCTGTCTCAGAAAAAAAAAAAAAAAAAAAAGAATCTTTGTTCTCTTGAACCATCCACTCCAGTTAAATTTTTTTTTTCTTGAACAGTTCTGTAGAGTAGAAAGGCTGAGCTTTAAAATAAGACAAATCTGGATACTGAGCCCTCAATCTACCATGTACTCAGTAGCTGTCATGTTAGTAGTCACAAGCTCTGGTTCTGACTATCCTCATTGGAAAACCCAAATTAGGGATTAAGGAAACAAATATCCCTGATTAGAATAATGACCTTACCAACCAAGGCCTTTAAGAGAACGAGTATAAAAGACAGCACACATTAGCCCGGTGTGGTGGTGCACTCTTGTAATCCCAGTACTTGGGAGGCTGAGACCGGAGGATCCGGGTTCGCCACCAGCCTCAGCTACTTAGTGAGGCCCTCCGCAACTTAGTGAGACCCTGTTTCAAAATAAAGAATAAAAAATAGGCCTGGGGGTGTAGCTCGGAGGTAGAATGCCCCTGGGTTCAATTCCCGGTACTGCCAAAAAAAAAAAAAAAAAAAAAGACAGCACACGTGGGTAAAACTGCATGATATGTTGCTATTTCTAAGATCTGTGGAAAAGAATGACCTGCTACCAGCTGAGTAAGAAAATCTCAGGACCCAGGAGCCGGGCGTGGTGGCGCACGCTTGTAATCCCAGTACTCGGGAGGCTGAGACCTGAAGATCTGGGTTCGCGGCCAGTCTCAGCTACTTAGTGAGGCCTTCCGCAACTTACTGAGACCCGGTTTCAAAATAAAGTATAAAAAATAGGGCCGGGGGTGTAGCGCAGAGGTAGAACGCCCCTGGGTTCAATACCTGGTACTGCAAAAAAAAAAAAAAAAAAAGACTTCAGGACCCAAACTTGCAGAGCAGATAAAAGGTGCTCAGAGCAGATTCTTATAGACACCGGTGTGCCCTCTTATAAGAAATACCACATCACTCACACTCTTGATAACAGAGAATGATACTACTTAGGAAGCCACCAACATCACAAACCTTGAGTCAAAGAGAGTCTCAAGAATCAGACTCTTAGAGTTAAGAAATTGTAGCCGGGCATGGTGGCGCATACTTGTAATCCTAGTACTTGGGAGGTTGAGACAGGAGGATTGCCGGTTTGAGGACAGCCTCAGCAACTAGTGAGACTCTCATCAACCGAGCAAGACCCTGTTTCAAAATAAAAATAAAATAGGGCTGGGTGTGTAGCTCGGAGGTAGACTGCCCCTGGTTTCAATCCCTGGTGCCACACACACACACACAAAAAAAAAAGAGTTAAGAAATTGTAGGAATACCTCAATTTATTTCGCCTACATTTTCCTGTTCATGTATGCACAACAGTGATAGAATACAAATCTATGAGCCGGGCATGGAGGCACACGCCTGTAATCCCAGTACTTGGGAGGCTGAGTTAGGATGATCACAGGTTTGAGGCCAGCCTCAGCAACTTAGCAAGACCCAGTTTCAAAATAAAATATAAAATAGGACTGGGGGTGTAGCTCAGAATGCCCCTGGGTTCAATCCCCAGTACCAAAAAAAAAAAAAAAAAAAAAAACAAATCTATGTCTAAATAAATCTCCAAGAACTCTTTGAATACGTACATAACAGAGTAGGGATGTGGCTCAGTGACAGTGTGCTTGCCCAGCACACGAGGCCCTGTACATAATGAAAGTTTTAAGTGACAAAAACACTGGTGTTGCTGGGCATGGTGGCGCACGCCCGTAATTCCAGCATTTGGGAGGCTGAGAAAGGAGGATCGCAGGTTCGAGTACAGTCTCAGATACTTAAGAGAGACTCTCCACAACTTAGTGAGACCCTGTTTCAAAATAAAGAATGCAAAATAGTGCTGGGGGTGTAGCTTGGAGGTAGAATGCCCCTGGGTTCAATCCCCAGTACCACAAAAAAAAAAACCAGGAGGACCGCAGTTTTGCAGCCAGCCTCAGTCAGCCTCAGTGAGGCCCTCCACAACTTAGTGAAACCCATTTCAAAATAAAAAATAAAACAGGGCTGGGGTGGAGCTCAGAGGTAGAATGTCCCTGGGTTCAATTCCCAGTACCCCCCCCAAAAAAGTTGTGATACGTAGTGGTAAAATTCCATAGGACTATTAGTACATTAACCTCAGAAAAATTAAGAATCAGCAAAGGTTTCTGCACTGGCCTGGCACCTCACATGCCAGACATACCATTATTGCTATAAAAGACGCATGCCATATTCCAGACAATGCACTTACAAACAAATCTGCCCAGCTCAGTATAAGCTAACTAACTGGCATAAACTGCTGACTCCCTCCTGAAATCCACCACTAGACAAGCCAAAGAAAAAAGTTACAGGACGAATCATGGACCTGCAGAACAATGGTGAAGACTCTGAGAAGGAAAATGGAGCCAGGCATGGTGGTACATGCCTATAATCCCAGTACTTGGGAGGCTTAGACAGGGGGATCGCAAGTTTGAGGCCAGCATGTGGTAACTTGGCAAAACTCTCTTTCAAAAAATAAAATAGGGCTGGGGATCTAGCTCAAAGGTAGAAAGCCCCTGTGTTCGTCCAGGCATTACGGTGCACGTTTGTAATCCCAGTACTTGGGAGGCTGAGACCGGAGGATCCAGGTTCGCGGCCTCAGCTACTTAGTGAGACCCTGTTTCAAAATAAAGAATAAAAGCCACGCGTGGTGGCACACGCTTGTAATCCCAGTACTTGGTAGGCTAAGATAGGAAGATCCTGGTTCACGGCCAGCCTCAGCTATTTAGTGAGGCCCTCTGCAACTTAGTGAGACCCTGTTTCAAAATAAAAAAAATAGGGCTGGGGGTGTAGCTCGGAGGTAGAATGCCCCTGGGTTCAATCCCCATACTGCCAAAAAAAAAAAAAAAAGAAAGCCCCTGTGTTCAATCCCCAGTACCTAAAATAAAAAAAGAAGAGAAAGAGAAAAGGAGAAAGAGAAAGAAAAGTACACGGAGGAGATTGAGTCCCAGCCTGGAAATGAAGCTATGGATGGGCCCAGGGACAGCCCAGGCATCAAACAAGGGAGAGGTGGAGGTAGAATTTTTCTGTTGTTCTCTGATGCTGCCCTCAGCTCCCACTGCTCACACCTGCACCATCGACACTGCGATGTGGAGACACGGCAGCCACCTAGGTACTGCTCAGCAATGGGGGACCTAAGGCAGCACAAGAAGGCACGGTGGGGGTAGACACCGAATGCCAGCAGAATGGCTGACTGCTGGGCCTTCTCCTGCCACACATGGCCTCCCCCAGGGCTGGGGAAGGAAGGTTCCTCTAGGAAAAATAGGAAGCAGGGAGGCCCAGAGACATCCGGCCTGATGTACACAGAATTGCCTCCTTTGTTTGATCTTTCACCTTTCTTTCGATGAATATGATGTACCAGCTACATGGTGACTTTGGCTGACCCAAGCATAAAGAGAACTTTCCTCTGGAATACTCATATAGCAATTAGTCTCCATTTAAAGGAATGAAGCTCGAGTTTGCTTTAAATGAATTATGGTAAGTGCTACAGTCACTGGACCAGTAATTTGGATTTGCACATACTGATATTAGGGCTGGCTCTAGAGTCAGACAGCATGGCTTAAATTTTTGGATCTGTCACTGACAACTTTTGGCACTTTGCTTAATCGCTCTGAGTTCCAGTTTCTTCATCTATAAGGATAAAAGACCTAAGAATAGTAGGTATTTAACAAATAGATAACAATTGTGAGCCAGGCACAGTGGCGCAGGCTTGTAATCCTAGCACTTGGGAGGCTGAGACAGGAGAATCGCAGGATCCAGGCCAGCCCCAGCGACTTAGTGAGACCCTGTTTCAAAATAAAAAATAAAACAGGGCAGGGGCGTAGCTCGGAGGTAGAATGCCTCTGCTTCAATCCCCAGTACCACACACAAAAAATTGTGACTAACATATATATAACACAAAAACCCCTTTAATGGGACTGGGGATGTAGTTCAGTGGTAGAGCACTTGCCTAGCATGCATGAGGTCCTGGGTTTGATTCCTAGTACCACACATAAACAAAATGAATAAACAAATTTTCTATTTAAAAAAAATTCTTCAATAACAGGAAATAGAAAGGAAGTACTTATGAACTCATATTTAAGATTAGATTACACTTGGTAACTGAAAAAAGTGTTTTCCCTCTATGTTACTGAGAAGACACTTCTTCAAGACACTGAGTTGTAAAAATGGGGAGAGAAAGATGATAGGAAATCCAATTCTATGACATGGAATAACAGAACTGGCTTCAGTACTTAGAAGAGCAATTCCAGGCCCATGGTTCTCAACTGTGTTCAGGTGACAGGGCCCCTGAAATCACAGCACCATGAAGTACTGATAGATCTGTTTATATCACGAGTGCATCTGTACAGCTATTACTGTGCACCAGACATGTGCTATGTAGTTCATGTACGCTGATTCATTTAATCCTCACAATAATCTATGAAGCTGGCACATTGAGTCTCCTATTCGCCTTGGCAGGCTGCCTAAGGTAGGTCTTTTTTGACAGTGTTTTTCTCCTTCATTAGTCTGCAGTAAACTTCTCTTTGATGTGAAAGGGAGGGGCTGAGAGAGAGGTTAAGTGACGTGGCCAGGGTCACAGAGCTAGGAGGCGGCGCTGCCGCAAGCCCGGGCTTCTGGCTGCAAGCCAGGTGCTCAACCAGTGTCTACACTGCGTTTCATCCCACAGACAGGAACCCTTGACCTGTGTTTCCATTCCAGTATTAATGGCTCCATTAATGAGCTATATAAAAATCACACCCAACCTCACTTCACTATTTAAAAATAGAAAAAGAAAACTGTCAAATTAAGCATGATTTGGTATTTCCAAGTTTTCCTTTCCTTTTCTTTCTTTTTTTTTTTTTTTTGGTGATACCGAGGATTGAACCCTGCGGCATTCTACCTCCGGGCTACACCCCCAGCCCTATTTTTTATTCTTTATTTTGAAACAGGGTCTCACTAAGTTGCAGAGGGTCTCACTAGCTGGGTTTGCGGCTAGCTGAGGCTAGCCGCAAACCCAGATCCTCCAGTCTCAGCCTCCCAAGTACTGGGATTACAAGCGTGCACTACCAGACTGGATTCCTTTTTATTTTTTATTTTGAAACATGGTCACACCAAATTGCTGAGGCTGGCCTCAAACCTGGGATCCTCCAGTCTCAGCCTCCTACATACTGGGATTACAGGTGTGTACCACCATGCCCGGCTATTCCCAAATTTTCAATCAACTTTTTTGCTACTTGTTCATTTATCACACCCTAGATGACAAGTCCAAACACCAAAGATTATATGAATGAATCGCTTCCAGTCACACAGCAAATGAAAGACAACACAAAAATCTGAGCCGGAGACTTCCAACATTCTTACCCTCCATGACTCTGTGGCCACTGGATGGGCTGTGGAGAGGACTGAGGAAGGGCTTTAACAAGACATTCCCAACACTGCATAAAGCTGTTCATCTTAGCTTTGTTTTAATTTCTTTAGGCATACTGTTGAGAGAAGCAACCTTCCACTTTTTAGCCCAAGTGAAGGAAAACCGCTTCACCAGCCATCACAACGGTCTAGAAAAGCAGAAGCAGGCAAAGCAAGAAAATGACTGGTCTCTCCTTAAGAGCTAATGACATCGAGAGGGCGGCGCGCTGGGTATAAAACTCTGCAAGAGCAGGCGCAATGGCGCACATCTATCATTCCAGTACTTGGGAGGCTGAGACAGGAGGATCACAGGTTCACAGTCAGCCTCAGCAACTTAGTGAGACCCTCAGCAGCTTAGTGAGACCCTGTTTTGAAATAAAAAATAAAAAGGGCTCGGGGCATAGCTCAGAGGTAGGATGCTCCTGGGTTCAACAATCCCCAGGAGCAAAAAATATAAAATTTAAAAACAGCAGTACTCTTAAGTTTGTCTAGCAATGATTTCCAAGTCCTTCCCAGTCCGTTGCACTGGCTCTTCCCCTCCATGAGGCTCAGGCAGTCCCGTTCTCTACATTTTACTGAGGAGTAAATGACTTCAGAGGGGATGGTGGAAGCGAATGGCCCACTCTTCTAGGTCTGGTTGACCTGAGGTCCCTCCAGCTGTCACAGCACAGTGCCCATACCACTCCAACCCAACAAAGGAGTCATTGCAAACCTGAACGTAAAGGTGAAGGAACAGGACTAACAGAATTTCTTAATTCCCCTTGGAAGTAAAATACAAATGATTTTAGCTAGGGGAAATATGCCATAGAGATGAAGGCTTCTAAGAAAATAAATAATCAGGGAAATCAAGACTTTCATGAAGAGTTTCAACAAATTTAAAAAATAAAAAAGCCAGGCACAATGGTGCATGCCTGTAATCCCAGTACCTGGGAGGCTGAGAGAGGAGGATCGCAGGTTCAAGGACAGCCTCAGCAAGTAGTGAGACTCTTATCAACCCAGCAAGACCCTGTTTCAAAATAAAAATAAAATAGGGCTGGGGGAATAGCTCAGAGGTAGAACGCCCCTGGGTTCAATCCCCAGTGCCAAAAAAAAAAAAAGAGGGCAGGAGGTGTAAGTCGGTGGTAGAGCACTTGCCAAGCATGGGCAAGGCCTGGGTTCCATGCCCAGAACTGCAAAGAAACAAAAAAGAATAAACCAGTAAGCCTTTGACTAATAAAAGTGTTTATTTGTTTCTTTATTTTTTGGTTTAACCATTATGGGCTTGAAAATTTTCTACATAAACAGAGAAGTCTAAAGGTAAAGAATGAGAAAGTGACAATAATGGGGTGTTCCAGGTGTTTCTACTGAGGCTACTCACATTTAACGATTGCTATAAATGTTAACAACGAAGCAAACAATGAAAAATTCAAGAGTGCAGAAAAAGTCCTCCAGATAACAAAATTTTATGCCATTAGGAAAAACAAAATAAAACTCCAGAAACTTCAGAAACTGAGTGAGCAAACAATGGCAGATAAATTTTAAAGTACAACTGTTTCTTTTTTTTTTTAGTGATATTAGGGATTGAACCCAGGGGCATTCTACCTCTGATCTACCCCCCCCCAGCACTATTTTATTTTATTTTGAAACAGGATCTCACTAAGTTGCTGAGGCTGGCCTTGAACCTGTGATCCTCCTGTCTGAGTCTCCCAAGTACTGGGATTATAGGCATGTACCACCATGCTCGGCTAAAATAGCACTTTTGATATTTTAAGACTATCTGTTACAACCAAAAAATGATTGTATAATATATTCTAAAGAAATGTTCCTGCTGAGCAGGAACACACGTAATTCCCAGTACTGCAAAAAAATAAAGGGGGAAAGGGGAAGAAATGTCCCTCATTTGGTTATAGCCATCATCAAAAAAAGACATTGTGGGGACTGGGGGTGTAGGTCAATGGTAGAGCACTTGCCTATCATGCAAGAGGCCCTGCGTTCTCTGAGTGTGGTGGTGCATGCCTAATAATCCCAGTACTCGGGAGGCTGAAACAGGAGAATCACTGTTTCCAGGCTAGCCTCAGCAACTTAGCAAGTCTCTCAGCAATTTAGAGACCCTGTTTCAAAATAACAAATAAAGGGCTGGGGGAATGCTTGGAGGTAGAATGCCCCTGGGTTCAATCCTCAGAACCAAAATAATAATAATAATAATAATAATAAGTATAGATAGATGAGAGAGAGAGAGAGAGAGAGAGAGAGAGAGATGGATGGATGATAGTTTTTTGGTGATACTGGGGATTGAACCCAGGGGCATTCTACCTCCAAGCTACACCCCGAGTCCTATTTTATTTTTATTTTGAAACACTGTCTCATTAGGTTGATGAGAGTCTCACTATTTGCTGTAGTTGTCCTCAAACCTGTGATCCTCCTATCTCAGCCTCACAAGTACTAGGATTCAGGCATGTGCCACCACACCCAGCTATAATTAATAATTTTTAAAGGACTGGGGGGGTATAGCTCAGTGGTTTCAATCTCCAATTACATACACACACACACACACACACACACACACACACACACACACACCAGGGCCTGGGTTTAATTCCCAGCACCAAGAAAAAGAAAAAAGAAAGATATTGTGTAACCAGAAGAGAATTGAACCAAGGTTTAAAAACAAAAAACCCACTAGATTGGACAGAGGATGACAAAGGCACGAGCCCCTCCTGCCTGCTGGCCTGCTGCTCCCCTCCCTCCTCGCCCTTCTGCCCTTCAGGGCAGGCAGTGATTCCTCCTACTCTCATAGTGCAAAAAGGGCTTCTGGGACTGTCACCTAAGGGTTTTCTCCTGTGAAAGCAGGTTTTTTTCTCCAGTCGGTGGTGGTACTCCTTTCTTCTAGCTTCAAAAGAGGCATGCCAGCAAACCTTTCTTCACTTTAACCCTTCCTGTTAACCCAAGAAATGCTGGACTTTTTTTTCCTAGTTCAGATCAAAACTTTCCATAAACCAAAAAACAAAGCTAGATCCTCCCATCCCATTTCAACTTGGGCCCCATCCAGTACTTCAGAAGAATCCTTATCATTCACTCAAAGAAAAGAAAACCCCAGGCTAACAGACTTGGGGGTCTGAGCCTGACAATCCTACATGAAAATCCTTGAGAGTTCAAAAGGAACCAACACTTAGTATGAGTTCTAAGGAATGACAATCCTTGATGTCTGCCTTTTCCTTTTTATAAAGAATAGCTGGTTGCTGGTAAAATGTGAAGGCATTTCACATTTCAAAGAGCAATCTGTCAGGGGTCCTCTATTCTACTCTCACAAGATAGCTGGTGGAAACCTCAAAGCAACAGAGTATAGCCTGAGCCTATAAAAAAGTGCACAAATCGTAAGCGCCCAACTTGGGACATGCCCACAAAGTAAATCTGGCAGGGAACAGACCACCATACCTGGAAGCCTCCTGGTGCCCTCTTGAGGGGACCTACCATCTTCTCCCAGATCCACCTGTCCTCTGCAGGCTGTGGAGAGCAGAGGACCCCAAGGCCCTGCGCTGATTGGAGGCTGATCTGAACTCTCTCACTGGCCTACCCCAGAGTCTGACCTTCCAGGACTGCAAGGGAATTTTGCGGTGTATATTAGATCCCACCCTCCTAGGTGGGCCTCGGACTCCAGTTTCTTTTTTTTGCGGTACCGGGGATTGAACCCAGGGGCATTCTACCTCCGCGCTACACCCCCGGCCCTATTTTTTTATACTTTATTTTGAAATTGGGTCTCACCAAGTTGCAGAGGGCCTCACTAGGTAGAGAGAGAGAGAGAGAGAGACAGAGACAGAGAGAGACAGAGAGAGAGAGAGAGAGAGAGAGAGAGCTGAGGCTGTCCACGAACCCGGATCCTCCGGTCTCCGCCTCCCAAAGTACTGGGATTACAAGTGTGCGCCACCACGCCCGGCTGGACTCCAGTTTCTGTCTCTGCAGAAAGATAAGACTACCATACACCTCATTCTTCTATGCAGCTGTGTTTTATTAGACTGCTTAGTCCCCCCACCATATTGAGGATTGAAGCCAGGGATGCTCTACCACTGACCTACATCCCCAGTTCTTGTCATTTTTTTTTTTTTTTTTTTTTGCGGTACCGGGGATTGAACCCAGGGGCGTTCTACCTCCGCGCTAGACCCCCGGCCCTATTTTTTTATACTTTATTTTGAAACCAGGTCTCATGAAGTTGCGGAGGGCCTCACTAGGTAGAGAGAGACAGAGAGACAGAGAGAGAGAGAGAGAGCTGAGGCTGGCCGCGAACCCGGATCCTCCGGTCTCCGCCTCCCAAAGTACTGGGATTACAAGCGTGCGCCACCACGCCCGGCTAGTTCATGTCATTTTAGCTTTTATTTTGAGAAAGGGTCTCGCTAAGTTGCCCAGGCTGACCTCAAACTTGCAGTCCTCCTATCTCAATCTACCAGGTAGCTGGTATTATAGGCCTGCGCCACTGCACCTGCGACTTAGCTGCCATGATGATCCTGTCTTTGAGTTGGCCAACTATGGACTGAACCTCTGAAATACAAATAAATCTTTCCTCCTCTAAACTCTTCTTGTCAGGTATTTTGGTCACAGCGATGAAAAAGCTAACTAAAACACTCATCCACCCCTAGGACTTTGGCAATGGCTGTCTGTGCCTGGATGCTTTTCACCAATGTTGTCAACTGCCCACGGCTTCTCATCATAAAGATCTCTTCAGTATGCACTGCAATCATCTTCTCACCTAACTCTCCTTTAACACTGTGCAAAGAATCTGTCATCAATTACGAGGGCTGGGGAACCGGGTGTGGTGGCACACGCCTGTAATCCCAGTACTTGGGAGGCTGAGACAGGAGGATCCTCAATATGGTGGGGGGACTAAGCAGTCTAAGACCAGCCTCAGCAAGTTAGCAAGACCCTGTTTCAAAGTAAATATAGAGCTGGGGGCCTAGCTTGGAGGTAGAATCCCCAGGGTTCAATCCCCAGTATCATAAATAAATAAATACATAAACAAACAAACAAACTTTAAGAAGGAATAGAAGCCAGGCATGGTGGCACATGCCCATAATCCCAGTATTTGGGAGGCTGAGACAGGAGGATTGCAGGCTTCAGGCAGTCCTCAACAACTTAGTGAGGCCCTCCACAACTTAGCAAGACCCTGTTTTAAAATAAAATTTAGCCGGGCGTGGTGGCGCACGCTTGTAATCCCAGTACTTTGGGAGGCGGAGACCGGAGGATCTGGGTTCGCGGCCAGCCTCAGCTCTCTCTCTCTCTCTGTTTCTCTCTCTCTACTTAGTAAGGACCTCCGCAACTTCATGAGACCCGGTTTCAAAATAAAGGATAA
>PVJS01042513.1:0-17479 GCA_004027185.1 Glis glis | reverse complement strand
AAAAAAAAAAAAAAAAAAAAAAAAGATTCCTCAAAGTTTGGGCACTCCAGGAAACCAGTCCTGATGCCTAGGCAATCAATCTATTTAGCTTTTAATGGCTCAAGATTGAATTTTGATACAAATAATTCCCTTTTGAGATAAAACTAAATAGTCTTCCATAGTAAAGTATTTGGCTACAAATTGAGTTTAAATATATTTGTTGTTGTTGTATGTAGAAAATATCAGGGAGCGGTATGGAACCCTGACAGGCGAGCTCCACATGATTGAACTGGAGAAAGGTCGTAGTGGTTTGGGTCTAAGTCTTGCTGGGAACAAAGACCGAACCAGAATGAGTGTCTTTATAGTGGGGATCGATCCAAATGGAGCAGCAGGGAGAGATGGTCGACTGCAGATTGCAGATGAGCTTCTAGAGGTAAGTTCTCCTGGACCTCATATGGTGACTGAAAGAACTAGCACTAGCCTAATAACATAGATGCATTGCATCAAATTTGGCTCTAAACCAAAACTCTACTCAGTAGAGTCTGTGTTCCCATTAACTTCCATTAAAAGGTCATATCTGTATAGCACCAGAAACAATTTTTGCCCCAAGACAGTAATAAAAATCACACTTCAAAAACACTTGTGTGCGTGTGCTGCATTTTTATTAGGAGTTTTTGAAAAGCCAAATGACCAGTCATTCCCCAGTAATGATGCTGACCCACTGGATTCTGTAAGTTGAATCCCTAATGGCAGAAGTAATGGGGTAAGTTGAGGCAGGGACCAAGGTTAAGGCTAAATAACAAAAGCAGCAACTCAGCCTGCCAAGCAAAATACATTTGTGGGCCATATTTTATAGTGTTTAGAATTTTATTTGCTTGTGTGTGGTTTTTTTTTTTTTTTTTTGCCCTGCCTCCATAGGCAGTTATCTGTATGTCTCTGTACTGCCTTTGTACTCTACCCTGTGCCTGGTGTGCTTCTCTGTTGGGTAGGGAGGCTCAGGCAGTAATGGCTAGAGGACTAGATGACTGAGCTGCTTATGTGCAGGCTGCAGCCTAGATCCCGAGTCTCCCTAGCACTGCTTCTCCCAGGACTTGAGTCTTGAGACCAACTGGAAAACCTAACAGAGGGGGGCTTCTCAGAATGGCCTTTTCAGGACACAGAGTCCTTGCCTTGTAAAGCATGTTGGAACCCAATACCTGCCCAAAGTTAGCTGTCTACTCTTCCTTCAGTTAGTTCAAATGGAGCTTCTACCAGCAGTCCATGCATATCAGATTTTGTGCACTTTCATGTTGGCTTTAACCAGGGGCTTTTCTTCATTCACCAACAAAAGTCAGGTTCATGTTCTGGGAAGGAAAATATGTATAATATTTTAAAGAAAAAAAATTCGTTTTAAAAGCTATGTAGAATGATAAAAATTTAGAAAATTAAAATTTCAAACTCAATTAATGATATTTATTTCTCACAGATAAATGGCCAAATTTTATTTGGAAGAAGTCATCAGAATGCCTCATCAATAATTAAATGTGCCCCTTCTAAAGTAAAAATAATTTTTATCAGGTGAGATTTTCTTTTGCTGGTTTATGTAATACTTTTCATTAGCATTTTGATGCTGAGTTCTTTTGAACAAACATAAAACATTTGTATATAGTGTTCCAAGTCCAAGCCTTTGGAGTTAGAGGATTTTTCCTAGTAATCTTTCTGACTCTTCAAGTAAATGAATAGAAATAATATTATTGAGAATATGATAGGTTAATTTTTGTCTTTTAGAAATAAAGATGCAATGAGTCAGATGGCTGTATGTCCTGGAAATGCAGTAGAACCTTTGCCTTCTACCTCAGAGAATCTTCAAAATAAGGAGGTATTATAACTTATGTTTGTTTCTCTTGGAAGAGTTGATTGATACATCCCCTTCTGTATTCAGTTAACCATTATAGAACATTTACAGGAACATCAAAGATAGATGAGTTACATCCTAGTACAATGAGTTTATTGCCTAGTGCATGACGACACTTATGTAGATAAGCACACTACTTATGTGATAGCTGCCTGTACAGTCTGCATAGGAAATAGAGGGAGAAAAGAGTCAGGTAGCTGGGTGCAGTGGCACACACCTGTAATTCCAGTACTCGGGAGGCTGAGACAGGAGAATCGCAGGTTCAAGGACAGCTCAGTACTTAGCAGGACCCTCAGCAGCTTAGCGAGACCCTGTTTCAAAGTTAAAAAAAATATAAGTAAGTAAGTAAGTAGGTTCGGGGCATAGTTCAGAAATAGGATGCTGGTTCAGTCTCAGTACCAAAAAAAAAAGTCTTCAGTTCTACCTCTGGGGAAAGAGTGAGAGTAAGACTTATAGAGGAGTTACATATGAACTATACGCTGGAGGATTTGATGGCAAAAACATGGCAGGCAGAGGATATGGAGTAAAGAATGGCTCGGAGGCTCTGGCTAGTGCAGGAAATTGAAAACTGCAGCACATTACTAGCAGTGTGGGCAGAGAATGGGGAGTACTGAGGAAAGGGACACAGAGGAAGGAGATAGGGCCAAATCACAGGAAACCTGACAGGCTTTGTCTTTGTGCTGACTTGGTCTGTGAGGCAGTATGGAACTTAAAAATGAGAATTGTACTTAAAAAAAATCTCTGGCAGTAGTATAGAAAAAAATCAGAGGTTTCAGGATAGAGAAGTTAAGTTAGAAAAAGTAAAAAAATATTGGAATAATTCTGAAGAAAGACAACGAGGGCCTGAATTTAGGGAAGAGAAGAAGGAATAGTTACATCAGATGTTTAAGACCAGAAATTGTAGTACATTATTACAAGTAAATGTACTCATTGAGGAAAAAAGAGTGGTCGAGTATCCAACAAAAATTTTTTGAGTAATCTGCCTCTATGCTGGGCATATGCTGGCAAGTAAAAGACAGGATGTACAAGGGTTCCACACATCTCACTTGGTGATGTGGTAGAAAGCTATCTTTCACCAAAATAGAAAATGTAGAAAGGAGTAGAGATTTGCCAAAATAATACCACATTCCATTTAAGGCCAGTGAGAATGAAGTGCCTATTGGAAAGCCTGGGAGAAGTGTCCTTTGGGACATTTGATCTTGAGTTTAGAGACGAATGCCATAGATATAAAACATGGCAGGCAGAGGATATGGAGTAAAGAGTAGCTCAGAGGCTCTGGCATTTGTAAATTTGGCATTTGTTGACCACAGAGGCTGAAGCACTTGCTTACAGAGCATTTAGAGAAAAATAGGCCAACGGCAGGCTCGTGCAATATGAGCAATAAAGGAAGAAGGCTGAAAAGGGAGGTCAGGGAGGAGGAAGGACCAGGCGTGCATGTGCCCAGTAACTGAGGAGCGTGCGTTTCAGGAAGAAGCAGACATTCTGCCACCCTAGATGCTGCAGAGTAAGTTGAGTAAGAAGATGATAGAAAGAGTTCTCTGGATTTGATTATTGGGAAAGCAGTAAGGAGATTATGGAGAAAACAAATGATGGATAAGAGGTTAAGAAGAAAGGGCAGTGGCTAGAAGGTAACAAAGGAAAGAGATTTTGAGGGGTAGTTCTGTTTTGATTTGGAAAAGCTTTGGACACATGTATAGATGAATAAAAGGAGGCAGTAGAAAGTGCAGAGCTTAAAAGTTAGAGGATCCATGGTGTTTATCACTGGGGGAAGGTATAGGAACAGAAACATTCTTCTCCGAATGAATATATGAATAGAGTCTTATTAGTAGGTAAGATAGATGTCCATTCTAGCTGCCCTTGATATTGAACTGAGTCTCGTTATTTAAGATGAGTATGTTAAAAAGGAGAAAATTTTATTTTCATGTTAATGACATTAAGTATGTTCCTTTTAAAATGGAGTCTTTCAATAATTTTCAGGTGAAACATCAGCAGTTTCTAACATGGAATAACAAATGGTACCTCTGCTGGTGTTCAGTGTTTTCAATGAGTTTCATATCAGATATCTTGGCTGTTGTTAGATTTCATTATGGAGTTAATCCAGACAGACTTCCAAGCCACTTGGTCATTCTGTGCTGCAAAATAATTGCTGTCTAGTCACACCTCCTATATATTTTAAGAGGATATAATGTTTTTAAATTCAATAAGGTGTTAAAATAGTAATAATGAACTATGATATATTAAATAATTTTGATTAAGTGGCCATTGTATTTAAACAAACAAAAATACCTAACACTAAGTTGCCTTTTTTGCCATTTCTTGTCCTCTGTCAGGCAGAACCAAGTGTTACAACTTGTGATACAGCTGTGGACCCCAGTTCATTTAAAAATGTGCACCATCTAGAGCTTCCCAAGGTAAATCTGCTTTCAATTGTAATGAAATGATGTGAGCACCCTGTCACCAGTGTTCCAGTTCACTGGTTCTTGAAAGTGTGGTCTCTGGACCAGCTGCAGCAGCATCACCTGGAAATGCAGATGCTTGGGTCCACCCATCCCTACCTGCTCAACGAGAAGCTCTAGGTGTGGGCCCAGAAGTTTGTGTTTTATAAGCCTTTATGCTGATTCTAATGCACAGTAAAGTTTGAGAGCCACTGTGCTAATCAGTACGTTAGCAGGGGCCCAGCTTTTCCTGCCTTAATGATTATTCCAAGGTGTTAAATTCACCATCTCTCCTTTGATTCATTTATGAAAATTCTGCTAGGAAGGAGATAAAAATGAAGAAATAGAAGTTATATCGTTTTTGTTCCTCATAAAGCTGAAAGCGCAAATAGCTAGAGAAGTTCTGCTGATAGGCATCAGTGAGGTATTTGCTCTGAGAAGATCTGAACTTTAGGTTCAAATGACTTCTTTAAAGAGGTGGTTTGCTGAGCAGAAGCCTGTAAATGCCTTCAGGTGCTCTGGGTTCCTCTGAAAAGGAAGTATTTGGTGAGTGAGCAAGATCATAAGCAGAAAGGGCAGTGAAAGCTCAGGGAACGGAGGAGGAAAAGAGGAGGTGGGTGGGAGGGCAGAAGATATTTGCAGGAAATGCTGCAGGCAGAAAGAAGTGGAGCCATCCATTCACTGCTCTCCCGCCCTTAGGCACTGAGCATGGTGTTCCCAGCCCGGGCCCCAGAATCCTTCTGTCTGGATTGAATCCTTGCTTCATTAGGTACATACTTCACATCTTGTGTGATCATTCTTTCCCTCAGTTTCTTCCCCTATAAACTGAAGATAATGGTACATTTGTCTTAAATAATTACAAAGATTAAATGAGTTGTTATAAAATCATCAGCATAATTTCTGGCACATGGTCAGACTCTGTTAGAAAAATACCATGATTATATTGATTTGGTTTCTTTCTTAAAATAGATAACCCAGTAAAAATGGTTTGTTCTAGTCTTATAATAGATGTATAAGGGAAATTTTTATTGTGGACTATTCTGTTGTACACAAAGGGGAAAGAATCCATTAAAGCCATTGTCCTTTTTACCAAGAAGTCCATATGCTTTAGATAGAATATCTCATTCTGTAGCCATTTAAGAGAAGATTTTTCATTCTCACATTCTGATTTCAGGGCTTAGGCTTTTTTTAAACTCTGAAGTCTGAAGTCAAAGTTTATAATATTTAGCTAGAGCAAGAATTATCTATAATTTGTTAATTATGAAACATTTAAATATATTATGAAACATTTAAATGAATTTTTTAAATGTGCTTTTATTGGTGCATTATAGTCTCACATCACAAAGAAAATCAAGGTGACAGTGACATACATGCTCACAGCGCTTGGTGCCCCCACCACCACCTCCCTCCCAATACAGAGTCCTGAGATTGACTTTGGTATATTCTCATATGTACACATGGTAGATGGTAGTAATTCCATTAATGAACTTCATTCTTCCCCTTCCCCTTCCCCTTCCCTTAGACCACTTCCCTGGCTCCACTGAGGTTTCTTCACCATTGTCTGGAGTCCCTCTTGTATCCCAAATACTCCCTGGCTGGCGCATATTAGAGAAAACATACAACCCTTCACTTTCTCTTATTGGCTGATCTCACTTAACATGATGTTCTCCAGGTCCTTCCATTTTCTTGTAAATTATATTATTTTGCTCTTCTTTATTGCTGAGTAGAATTCCACTGTGTGTATTTCCCATAGTTTTGTAATCCATTCGTCTGTTGATGGGCACCTAGGTTGGTTCCATAATTTGGCTATTGTGAATTGTGCTGTTATGAGCATGGGTATGCAAATATTACTGTAGTTCTCTGATTTCTGCCCCTTTGGGAAGATACCCAGGAGTGGAGTAGCCAGATCATATGTGGATCCATTCCCAGTTTTCTAAGGAATCTCCACACTGATCTCCATAGTGGTTGTACTAGTTTGCAATCCCACCAACAGTGCAGAAGAGTTCCTATTTCCCCACATCCTCACCAATATTTATTGTTGTTTGACTTCTTAATGATTGCCATTCTGAGTGGGGTTAAATGAAATCTCAGAGTAGTTTTGATTTGCACTTCCCTGATTGCTAATGATGTTGAACATTTTTTCATGTATCTATTGGCCATTTGTATCTCTTCTTTCGTGAGGTATCTATTCAATTCGGTTGCCCATTTCTTGATTGGGTTATTTGTTTTTTTAGTGTAAAGTCTTTTAAGTTCTTTGTATATCCTAGATATTAGTCCTCTGTCAGAGGGATAGCTTGAAAATGTCTTCTCCCAATCCATAGGCTTTCTCTTTAGACTCCTGATGGTTTCCTTTGATGTGCAGAAACTTTTTAGTTTAATGCTATCTCGCTTATTAATTCTTGTTTCAGTTTTCTGGGCTTTTGGGGGTCTTGTTGAGGAAGTTTCTACCTGTGCCCATATGTTGGAGTGTTGAACCTATGCCCTCCTCTAGTAATTTAACAGTCTCTGGTCTAACTTCCAGGTCTTTGATCCATCTCAAGTTGACTCTTGTGCAGGGTTAGAGGTAAGGATTTAGTTCCATTTTTCTACAGATAGATAACCAGTTTTCCCAACACCATTTGTTGAAAAGACTATCTTTTCTCCAACATATATGCTTGGCACCTTTGTTGAGAATCAATTGGCTATAAGTGTGGATTTGTTCTGTTCCATTGGTCTTTGTGTCTGTTTTTGTGCCACTACCATGCTGATTTTATTACTATAACTCTGTAGTATAATTTGAAGTCAGGGATTGTGATGCCTCCTGCATGGTTCTTATTGCTGAAGATTGCTTTGGCTATTCTGGGTCTTTTGTTTCTCCATATGAAATTAATGGCTGATTTTTATAGGTCTGTGAAGAATGATATTGGTATTTTGATAGGGATTGCATTGACTCTGTAGATCACTTTTGGTAGAATAGCCATTTTGATAATATTTATGCTGCCTATCCAAGAACAGGGGAGATCTTTCCGTCTTCTAAGATCTTCTTCAATTTCTTTTTTCAGTGTTTTATAATTTTCATTGTAGAGGTCTTTTACCTCTTTGGTTAGATTTATTCATAGGTATTTGATTGGTTTTGAGGTCATTGTGAATGGAATTGTTTTCTGGATTTCTTTCTCAGTGGATTCATGGTTGGCATATAGAAAAACTACTGATTTATTTTAGGTTGATTTTGTATCCCGCTACTTTGCAGAATTTGTTAATCAGCTCTAGTAGATTTTTGGTTGAGTTTTTTGGGTCTTCTAGATAAAGGATCACATCATCTGCAAATAAAGATAATTTTAATTCTTCTTTTCCTATTTGAATTCCTTTGATATCCTTCTTTTGTCTTATTGCTCTGGCAAGAGTCTTGACTATATTGAAAAGGAATGGTGATAGTGGGCATCCTTGTCTTGTTCCTGATTTTAAAGGGAATTCCCACAGTTTTTCCCTGTTCAGTATGATGTTGGCTTGGGGTTTATTATATATTGACTTAATGATGTTGAGGTACATTCCTTCTATTCTGATTTTCTGTAGAGTTTTTTTAACATGAATGGGCGTTGGATTTTGTCAAATGCTTTTTCAGCATCTATTGAGATGATCATGTGATTCTTGTTTTTAGTTCGATTTATGTGGTGAATAACATGTATTGTTTTGCATATGTTGAACCAGCCTTGCTTTCCTGGGATGAATAATGATTTTTTTTCAATCTCGGTTTATGTTTATCTTTAGAAAAGTCTAAAATAAGATAGTTTTTACATGTATCATGTAAATTAGAATCGTGATATTGATTCTAATTTATTCACCAAAAACTTAGTACACCCTAGAATATAGTCAGTGCCCAGGAAGTGTTGGTGGAATGAACTTGTTAGATAAATGAAGATGGTCGAAAGTACTGATTTAAAGCCAGATCACCTGATCAGAGCCATGGATTTGCCACTTAGTGAGACTGTGACCTAGGGCATATTTCTTAATCTGTTCATGATTTCTCCTATCCAAAATGGGAATGATAATACTACTTATCTTACAGAGTTATAGTGAGAATTAAATAAATATTGCAAAAAATAAATATACATACATATTTATGTGTATAGTGTCCAAAACCTGACATACATGTATAATAAGCTTTACCTGTTGCTGTTATTATTACGATTATTAGAAAATAGTAAACTGGCCAAGAGATGTCTCACTGCTCCTTGACATTGGTTTTCTCTGATGCTCTCTTTTTCTGAATTAGATTACTTGATTGAGATATTCCTTACATGTTCACATTATTTTAATCCCTTTTCAGAACCTTTCAAAGACTTTCATTGTCAAACAGATAAATTGAATTTCTTTGGCCTGGCATTTGGCATTGTGGTAGACAGAAACCCAATCTGTGTGTGAGAAGCCCTTCTCACATCTTAAGTGAGCTCAGACAAATCACGCAATCACACTGGTCCTCACTTTCTTCTTCTATAAATGGGGCTGCTTCTATCAAAGAGTTATTAGTAGGATTGGATGATATTATGAACAAGAGTCTGTTGTACAGTGTAAAAGTTGGTTTCTGCCTTTAACCTCTTGCTGCTGAATTCATGGATATCTATTATGTGTACTTCCCTTTCTGAATTATTTGCTCTCTACTGAAAAATCCAAGACCTTAGAAAACACTAATGTCTTGCTCACAGAAAAATTACATTTATATGTACATTTCAGATAACTGGGATGTATTCATTGATGAAAGCCAAAGTGATTCTAAAGTATTTATCACAGTACAAGTTATTATTATTATTTTTTTTTTTTTTGCGGTACTGGGGATTGAACCCAGGGGCGTTCTTCCTCCGAGCTATATCCCCGGCCCTATTTTTTATCCTTTATTTTGAAACCGGGTCTTAGGAAATTGCGGAGGGCCTCACTAAGTAGCTGAGGCTGGCCGCGAACCCGGATCCTCCGGTCTCCGCCTCCCAAGGGATTACATGCGTGTGCCACCACGCCCGGCATAAGTTATTATGATTAATAGAGAAGACTCTGGTCTTCTACTTCCAAATCCCATTTTCCATTTCCTGTTTCAGTCTGCATTTGATTTGCATTTGTTGTGCCCCATCAACCTTCCTAAATCGCACAGCTTGTACTTGTGCCTCGGCTACCTTTCTAAAGTCCCTGATGTTCCTATAGGAACCCTCTACTTGTCACACTGATTTGAATGAAGAGCCCATGGAGAATGTCTTGAGAACTTATCCTTCCTTGCCATTGCTTATGTCACTTGGATTGCTCTGCTTTCTTTTAGCTTATCTAAATCCCCCATATACTAAAGACCCAGCTTAAATCTCACCTCAGTTTATTTTCACATTTTCCTTCAGTATTCTGGCCTATATAATGCTTACTATGAATGTCTTCATGTGTTTGTCACTCGATCGTGTATGGCCAAGAGCAGGTCTCTTGTGGTCAGCTTCCATGGTATCTTTTCTATCCATCTCTAGCACACACGTTGAAAGAAGAAACTTTGACACTCTCACATATCATATGCAATGTTACATACATAGTTCACATTGTGTAAGCACTGGGAGGGAAGACTGAATGAACGAACACTCACATGTAATTTATGCACCCACCCATATCCATCTTACCCCTTTGTAACAAATCAGCAAAAGCCCACTGTACCAAGAAAGTATTTTTTCTAAATTGCAGGTATTGTTATTATTTCATTTCTTAGATAAGAAAATTTAGATTTTTCTAGATAAAAAAATGAGGGTTAGAGATGTTAAGTAGCATATACAAAACTCTACATCTAGGCAGAAGATAAAATAGAAGCCAGTGCAATCTTCTCTTTCTTACACACATGACCATTTGTCTAGAGAGAGATGGTGGGGAGAGATACCCAGTGACAGTCTGAAATTCAGCAAGCATTAATTATCTACCTCAGAAAAACCACAGTGTTGGTCATCTTTAAAATGATGGTGAAACCTTAGCTTTGTGTCATAGTCATGACCATAAATGTCTCTGATGGCAAGCTTGGTTCTTGTGTGTATATTTCAGAGAAACCATGACAAATTTTCCTTTTCTCTATATTACTTTTTGTGAATTTTCCCTGGATGAAAACTATAATGTAAAAGGTTACTATCTCTGGCCAAAATGAAAATTCAAAACTCTATTTTAATTTTATTAAAGTAAATATTAAATAAAGGTAAAAGCCACTATTATTGAACATTTGGTTTTGATAAAAGAAAATGTGGAAACTATAGAGCAAGTAGGTGTAGTTCTCCAGTGTTGGAAGGTTTTCAGGCTATCTTTGGGCTCAGAAACATTTTTACTCTGCACCAAATCAAAACTCTTTTCTGGTTAAACACTGGGTATTTCTACCACAAAAAGGACAATGCTGTAATTGCATCTGTCTTCTAAAGGAAGAAAGGTGACAGAAAAGAATGAAGGAGCCAGATGTGTTGTTACTTCTAAGCTCTAGGCCAGAGAGGAGGCAGGATACTTTGATTGGTTTTGAATGACTTATTCAGTCAGCCAATTACACAAGATTGAATTTGCAAGTGTTAAAATATTTTAGTTGAAATATTGAATGCATTTTTACTATCTGGATATTCTGCTAATATTTCTAAAGATGTCAGACATATGAAAGGAAAGAAATCACTTGACTACTTGAGGGAAGAGATTTTTTTCCCCTTAGAAAAGTTTGAAAGTTTGCTTAAGAATAGATTTCTAATAGTAGACTTTAGAAGGAGTTGTAATTGCTTTTCTAGCCTTTGGGTGGAAGATTAAGTTCAGAAGTTACGGATACATATCTTTCCATTTGGATAAAATGAATCTGTTTCAAGTCTCCTGGGTGTTCTTGTTTTTACTTCTCTAGGATCAAGGGGGTTTGGGCATTGCCATCAGTGAAGAAGATACACTCAATGGAGTTGTCATAAAGAGTCTAACAGAGCATGGAGTAGCAGCCAAGGTGAGGCTTTACCTTGCTCACTGCCATAAAGTGGTGGGAGAGGGAACTACATTTCACTCAAAATCTTCCACATTTCCATTTAGGATGGACGACTCAAAGTTGGAGATCATATCTTGGCTGTAGATGATGAAGTTGTTGTTGGCTATCCTGTTGAAAAGGTATTTTTCACAAGAAAGTAAATGATACTCTCAGCCCATCTTTAGACCTGGCTCAAGTGTATATGTATTAGGGGACATGGAAAATTGGGCTGGGTAGCTATACTAGGTTTAAGCAAAAGAAGAGTGTATTCAGAAGGTCTTCAGTTTCTATTTTCTTATCAAGTTGATATTAAGATATTAACTATTTCTGGGCAAATTATTCAGCACTCACTGGGCATATTTGATAAATGTCACTTGCATTATCCCTTAGGAAACCTTGAACTCCTAAATAATGACTCCTCACTTCATGTTAAGACCAAAAGAAGTTTTCTCTTGAGTGTTTACGCCTATAAATGTTGACTATACATATTGCTATATAAACAAACATTTTATAAACAGACGTTAAGACTCAACCATTAAATATATAACTTTTCTAGTGTTGAACAGTTCTTTGTACCTGAGTTTTCTCCTCAGAAGTGATCATAATACTTATTTGGAGTCTCACTTGAGACCATTCATATAGAAGTGCCAGAAGAAACACTGTTTTCCCTGAGATGTAGTGTTCTTTTTCCTTCCTTCCAGAAAGGGAGAACCATGTAAAGGCCCTGTTTCCATGTCTACGTTGACCAGCAAGAAGCTTAAAGCCATTTTTTTATAAATTTAGTTTTAATAACAATATAGGTTGGATCCTTTAAACCATACATTTATGTTTTTGCTTTCTGTTTGCCTTGGTTTTCCTGTTGCATGGTTTCCTATCCTGCTTTTAATATATGGATTCCCATGTGTTTCTATTTTGTTAAAAGTGTTTGTGCAAGCTGTTTCCCAGTCCACATAGTGGGTAAAAAACCCACATATCTTTTAAGGTTGTAGGGATTCAGAAAAATGGATGAGAGTAACTAGAAATGTAAAATGTTGGAAGCCCTCCATTTTTATAAGGGGAAATCTAGTCAGAACTAGACTTAAAGTAAAAATTAACCAAGGCTTTAATTTATATTAGCATTGGAAGAAACTAGAGATAAACTAGAACTATTTCTTTCCTGGCTCCTCAAGTCCTGACAAGGAAATCATTTGCTCTATTTGCCTCCTCTGTCAAATATAGAATCAGAGTCCAACCACAATGGTGACTTACATTTATATAAGTCTGCTAATTGGTCTTTGCATTTTGTTTCCCCTCCACACCAACATATGGCCAGTTTATTAGCCTTCTCAAGACAGCAAAGACGACAGTAAAGCTGACCATTTGTGCTGAGAATCCAGATTTCCAGTCTGTTTCTCCAGCAGCTGGTGCAACCATTGGAGATAAAAAGAACAGCTCCCAGTCTACTGCAGCCCCCCAGTCTGGCTCCCCGGAACTGGAACCGGAATCCATCAGAAGTAAGGGCTGAACCTATCTATAGATCCATAGAATGAATATACAGAGAACCTCTGTCACAGATAGGATCAACATTGCCTGCCACTACAAGAAACTCTTAAGGATACTAGCTATTGCCACTATGCATAGTAAATCTGAGTCCTGTGGTGGGAGTGCACTAGAAGAACATGTCAAAGTAGATGAAATAGATGTATGTGGACCATGGGATTAGACTTTAGTGTATCATTAAACTGCCAATCTATTATATGGAAGGAAATTATTCCTTTAGTTTTTAGAAAAATTACACTGGTATGTGGTAAAATAATAAATTTCAAGCTCTGCAGCATCAATAATTTAAAAAAATAATCTAAAGACATTGGCTTTTTCTGCAACTATAGGGAGGAACTAGAACCAGAGCCCATCAAACTGAAACATCCAGCTTTTTCACAGGATTTTATGGAAACACTAGTTTAAAATATTCATAATATAGTTGAACAAAAAAGTCTTAAAGTGATACATCGCTGATGAAAGTAATCCTGTATTTGGAAAGTAATCCTGGATGATTTGCTGAGGTGTTAAAAGATTTTATGGAAATTTTCTCATTTTTCAATTTTATGTTAATCCCTAAATAGCATTGTCTATAAAAATATGAAATGCTAAATGAAAATAAAAGAAATATCTTACACCTGTTCTTACCATTTTAGGAACAAGAAAATAGTCTGTTTCTGATTCCTAAAAAGAGAACATCTTGTCTAAAGCATACGCTACTCTACCAAGTATCATAGCTTTCCCCAAACACGCTATTTGCCGTGTGCTCTTTGTTGTATCATAAAACATATGATATGATATGAAGATTCATAAAACAAGGTGTAGTATTATATTCTCCTTGTTTTTTCGTAATCTATTCTTACCTGTCCAATTCTGAGCTATATCCACCAGGATTTGATATAAGAGTTTATAAAACATCAAGTGAGACCCAAGGAGAAAAACTCAAAATGTTTATGTATGTATATATGCATATGTATATATGTATATATAGTGTATATGCATGTATATATCATATGTGCTCAGAATTGATTTCAGAAGAAGAGATGCTTAAGGATAAGAAAAGGAAAATAAAAACAAAAAACTCTGAAAAATAGGCACCATGACCAAAATTAGTGATGTGCTTTGTGTTTGGTCTTCCTTGAATGTGCTTCTAAGTCTCTGCCATGTATCTCAGTGCTAAGTTTTACAAATGTTTCTTTCATAAAAAGTATGTTTGGCTCCAGTGAAATGTAGAATATCAAGGTGAAACTGTAAGTTCAATTCAACTCTGTACTTCCTTATACCCTGTCCTCTAGCTCTCTAGCAATTTAAAAAAATGCAGGATAGTATAGAAAATAATTAAACAAGTAATTTTGGGCCCACCACCTAAATTAATGATGATGTGTTCATATTTGTTTTATTTTTTATATAAGATAACTAGAAATTTTAAGGCAGAATTGAAGTCCCCTTTCCCCCAGTCTTGGGTCTGTATCCCTGTTCCATCCCTTAAAGGCAACCTGTGTGGTGAGTGTGACATATATGCCTGCTAATAAATTTTCATTTTTAGTTCATTTCATTTTTAATTTATTTTAGGTACAAGCAGGTCATCAACACCAGCAGTCTTTGCTTCTGACCCTGTAACCTGCCCCATTATCCCAGGCTGTGAAACAACAATTGAGATCTCCAAAGGCCGAACAGGGCTGGGTCTGAGCATTGTTGGGGGGTCTGACACATTGCTGGTGAGTGACCACCCAGGGTTGCTTCAGCCACATGGGCAGCTCTCAGATGGTCCTGAGAGACTGCAATGGGGGAAATTTCTATCAGCTTTATTACATGAAATATGAAATCTGAGAAAAATGTATCATTCATTGTTATTTTAATTTATAGAGCAAATATTCAGTTGGGCACTGGGATTATTACTTTGAGTATGCCAATACTGACTCACTAAGATTCTGCTACACTTGTGATTGTGACCTTAGTCTTCAAAATGCTTTACCAGCAATAGATGTATTTTAAGTTCCTTTTTACTAATATCCAGGTTGGGTTAGTCCCATATTGAAAGGAATCTCAAAATCTGGATACTTTATAGACAAAATTTTCTAAATGTCAGAAGTACTTTCAAAGTCATTTAATTTGTGAATAGAAATAGTGATATATCTCTATTATATTAATGTGTGTATGATTTATATATTTTATAATTTTTCCCACGTTAGAAAATATTGCATAGTTACGTGGCCCATAGATGGGCCTAGCGAGTACATAACCCTGTGGCTGTCTGAATATACAGTGTGTTAGACTCCATTGCTCTCACCATTCCTGGGGAGGATGGGATAAACATGGGTTTGCTGTGTTTGGTCCCTTAGGGTGCCATTATTATCCATGAAGTTTATGAAGAAGGAGCAGCCTGTAAAGATGGAAGACTCTGGGCTGGAGATCAGATTTTAGAGGTATAGATGCTTGTTCTTTACCTTCAAATATAATAGAGAAAGGCAGTGAGAAGGGGTGGGCTTCTTTCTTTGCTCTTTCCCTGTCTCTCTGCCCCTCCTCCCTTCCTTTTTTCACTCAGCTCACCCAGTTCCTCATTGTCGGTGTTCCATTTCTGTACAGGTGAATGGAATTGACTTGAGAAAGGCCACACATGATGAAGCAATCAATGTCCTGAGACAGACCCCACAAAGAGTGCGCCTGACTCTCTACAGAGATGAGGCCCCGTACAAAGAGGAGGATGTGTGTGACACCCTCACCATTGAGCTGCAGAAGAAGCCAGGAAAAGGCCTGGGATTAAGTATCGTTGGTAAAAGGTGAGACTGGGAAAGACAAACCCGATGACCTTTTGGAAATGATTGTTTCAGTAGTAGAATCTTTATCAACAGCCCATGCTCTACAAGTAGCTGTCATCGGCCCACTAAGGGAGCACAGAAGGACACTAGTTTTGAACTTTTTAAGTCAGTATACTGGGGAAATTTGAAGGTTTTCAACAAACAAACAAAAACATTTGTGTTTTCTGAGTGCCTGCTGTGTGCCGGGAAGTACATTAAGTTCTAAGGAACAGAGTTAAATATGACATGGTTCCTGACCTCAAGAAATTCATGGTGTGGTGAATGAGAATTAAATATATTCTTGCAGCAAATGAATATATTGAGGAGTGACAGAGACACACTATGGGGGAGCCATGGAAGCAAAGGAGAAAAGACCAATGATCCTATTTAATGGAAGTAGATTAGGGAAAAGTTCCAAGAAAATTGGTACCTGTGCTGAGACTAAAAGTGATTAAATGATAGTTGGTCTATTAAAGGGGATGGATTCTAGGGAGAAGGGTCAGCATGAACAAGAGCATACCATCAGCAGGGGAGGGACTGAACACATAAAGCAGGGGAAATAGGAGTGAGGGCAGATTAGTGAATGTACATAAATTCAGTACATAATTCAATATTTACATATGAGTACATTTAAACAATTTTTGCATAGAAGTAATACTAACAATTTTTATATAAGTAATATTAGCAAATATTAATTTCCATAATTCTTTATTCCCTTAATATTAGAAGTTCATCAGGATCAGGATTTACTAAATAGTTAAACAAATGAAGTCAGCATTCAATCAAAAGATATTATGTAGTCCACAGTGGCCCTAAATTCATATCACCATTTTTCAGATCTGAGATATTTACAATTTCAAAGGACCTTTTGTTTCTTAGTGAGCCAAACATCTATGAAATTATGACCTTTGCGTCTAAATACCCTTTTGAAGTAGGCATTTCAGAACGCCAAAACTAGCGTGTGCTCACCTGGTTCTGCAGCACCATTTCTTTGTGGGAATAAAAGGATATTTTGACCGGTGTATTCTCTCAGAGAAAATTAAGGACTATTTTTTTTTTAATGTGCACAAAGAAAATAGCATGTCTTTTGAATCTAAGTGGGAATATGTCCGAATAATTAGGCACTCCTTTTTGGACTACAGTATCAGTAGTCTAGTTCTTGTGGAATACTTAACATTCATATTGGGTACCAGGCTACCACAACATGTCGGGTCACCAGGGCACTATAAAAAATTCCAATATTAAATCCTATTTGCTTTGGGAAAAGCATACAATAAAAAAAACTAGTCCAACACCTTTGTCCTAAAGATAGGAAAGTCTAGGATCAGATGGTATAATGGCTTGTTTGAGGTCAAGACCCCAGCAAGAACAAGTAATAAAATTCAGCTTTCACTATACATTTCTGTTTACAGTTGTTTTTGTATCTTAACAGGAAGGTTTACAGCATTATTGTTATTGTTGTTTGGGGAAGTTATTTTGGTTTTTGTTTACTGGGTTTTTTCAGTTTTGCAAAAGTGTTTGCTCATTTTAGAAAAAAAACTATCTTATGTGAAAGTTAGCTATAATGATTTAAAATAAATCAGTCAATCACAAAAAAAGAAGGGACATATGTTTTCATTAATATGCGCAACCTAAGGAGTAGTAGGGTCACACAAGGGATTCTGGTTGATAATGGAGAACCCTCAGCAGAACAAGGGAAGTGGTACAAGGGAAGGGGGAGGGCAAGAAAGAAGGGAATTAATGGAATTACTATCATAAATAATATGTACATGTGAAAATATACCAACATCATTCTTGGTACTCCATACAGGTGGGGGGAGGCGGGGGGGCACTAAGAGCTGTGTGCATATATGTTAACATCAAATAGATATTCATTGCAATGTAAGACTCCAAT
>PVJS01042512.1:0-17482 GCA_004027185.1 Glis glis | reverse complement strand
TCTCTCTCTCTCTCTCTCTCTACCTACCTACCTACCTACCTACCTACCTACCTAGTGAGCCCCTCCACAACTTCGTGAGACCCAGTTTCAAAAATAAAGTATAAAAAAAATAGGGCTGGGGGCGTAGCACGGAGGTAGAACGCCCCTGCGTTCAATCCCCGGTACCGCAAAAAAAAAAAAGAGTAACATACTTTTTTTTTCTTTTTCCAATGTTGAGGATTGAATCTGGGGTGTGGCCCATTCTAGGTTAAGTGCTCTACCATCAGCTACATCCCTAGCCCAACATACTGTATTTTCTGTGGCAGACATGTATAGAGTCTGCCCAATTTTGGGAATCAAGACTAGAAGGCATCTAACAATATATTAATGGTTATAAGGATGCTATATTGTGTGTATTTCTATCAACTGTCTAAATGTGTAAGCGTACTATAGGCATCTAGAAGAGGCCAAGTTAACCTTAAATGGGGCGAGAAAAGGTAAAGGTGTGACACTCATTTTACCCTCAATGATGGACCAGAAGCCAGTTATTTCTTTTCTTTACATTATTTTTCCTAGTCTGTTCAGTAAGCCCACACACTTATTAGAATTCTGTTGTACAGTTTTCACTGCCACTTGCAGTTTCATTAAGTTTCAACTACTGTCCCTGTTTTACAACCTAAACTATGCAGCCTTAGAACGTAGATAATTAGAATGTACTTAGGTATTTATCGGTAAAAGCCATCACTAGGATGAACGACGACTATTTGTGCAGCGGGCTTCCAGTGAAATAAATTAAACTTGTAAACCCACGTTCTACTTTCAGGTAACCTCATAATGAGAATTTATGGTGTCATCTTTGAAAACTTTAGTTTTGTTAAATAAAATCCTGACCTATGTTTTTAGGTTCGCCGTGTGTCGTTTGCAGATCCAATATACCAAGCAGGACTGGCAGATGACATTGATAGGCGATGCTCTGTTGTTAGGTCCCATTCTTCAAGTAGTTCTCCCATAATAAAAACTTATGTTAAAACTTCACCAACTGCACAATCTAAGGTAAGCCATAGACATTAAAATATGCATCTGTCTTATTTTCACATATAATTGCATGTACATAAATTGTCTTAAGATTAACTAAGAAACAAAACTTCATTGTTTTGGTTTTTCTCCTGCTTCATGGTAAGGAGACATGAAAACATGGTAAGAGGCAATGATGATCCAGCAAGTAATTGATTAAATAGTTTATTTTCCTTTTATGTTTTCTGGAATTTTAAAATAATTTCAGTCTAAATTATAAAAATTGTAAATTATAGTTATTTAGGGTCTGAGTTTCTTTTTTCTCTCCTATCTAGCATAGTACCACTTCAATCAAAGGATTTCTGTCCCCAGGATCACGTAGCTCTAAATTTAAGAGCTCAAAGAAGTGTTTAGTAAGAAGTGCTTTAGTTTTCATGTAACTTTATATTTTCATTTTTAGGCAGGTGGCTTCTATTTAACTGCTTTTGAAATTTATTCTAAGATTACAGAAATGGCCAAAGAAAGCATGCCATGCCCAACGGAAAGTGTTTACCCAGCTTTGGTGAACTGTGCGGCACCAGTTGACATCATTTTACCTCAGATAACATCAAACATGTGGTAAGTGGTTAGTAGGTTTCTGGCTTAGATTCCAAGGTGGCCCTTATTTAAGAGGAATATTTGAAGCCCTGTGTGGTGGCACACGCTTGTACTCCCAGTACTTGGGAGGCTGAGACAGGAGAATCACAGGTTCAAAGCCAGACTCAGCAACTTCTCCAGGCTCTCAGCAACCTTAGTGAAACCAAATAGGAAATAAAATTGGGCTGGGGGTGTAGCTTGGAGGTAGAATGCTTCTGGGTTCAATCCCGAGTACCAAAAAAAAAAAAGGAATATTTGAATGGTCATTGTTGTCATATTTAGAATTGATTGTCATGTACTCTTCCTGCACGTATTTTATTTCAGAAATGAAAAATGCAGCTTGAATTGTTAGGCCACAGGCAATATAAGAGGCATTTATCCTAATAAATGTTTGCTTAATATTTGTCAGGTACTGTGGTAAGCCCTTTTATGCATATTATCTTGTTTAATCTGAATACAGTGGGTATTAATCATCTGTGTGTCTGTGTGTGTGTTATTGTGGATTGAATCCAGGGGAAATGTACCACTGAGGTATATCCTCAGCCCTTTTTATTTTTTATTTTGAGACAGGATCTTGCTGAGTTGCCATAGCTGGCCTCAAATTTGCTATCCTCCTGCCTCAGCCTCCTGAGTAACTGGGATTACAGACATGTGCCATAGGGCCCAGCCTGTGACTGTTATTCCTACTTTGTAAAATGAAATTTACAAAGATTAATCCAAGATTGCACAGCTAATCATTATGTGTAGCATGAGGTTTTTGTTTTTAATTAAAAGTTCATATTTGCACCAGGCTTGGTGGCGCACTCTTGTAATCCCAGTACTTGGGAGGTGGATACCGGAGGATCTGGGTTCACAGCCAGCCTCAGCTACTTAGTGAGGCCCTCCGCAACTTCCTGAGACCCGGTTTCAAAATAAAGGATAAAAAAAAATAGGGCTGGGGGTGTAGCTCGGAGGTAGAACACCCCTGGGTTCAATCCCCGGTACTGCAAAAAAAAAAGTTCATATTTGTTTCCTTCAAGTTGTACATCTTAGAAACTTAATGCTTCCAGTAGAAAGTTCTAGATTACCATATCTTGATTAAGAGAATTGTTTCGGTAGTTTGTGAGATCTTGAGATAATTTTTTAATTGAATTTTTAGCCTGCCTTATTACAACATATTTCTCTGCTGGACATAAAGTGTTAAATTTCTCCAAGGAATAGTATGTGTCAGACATACACCAAGTCTACTTCTGACTATAGACGTTTAAAAGAGAGTACGCTAAAACTGGTCTAGATTAGGAGAGGTAAAAATAAAACCAGTGAATAGCCTAACCTATGGATAAAGCTGAGCGCGGTGTCTTGTTTTTTGTCTTCCTACTCTACCCATCTGTGTGTGCGTGTGTGTGTGTGTGTGTGTGTGTAACAAGTTTTAGAATGCAGTCAGATATGCTTAAGGAAATCTAATCATCTTTATTATAGAAAGTAGTAAGGCATACATACAATTTTGTTTCCAGTACTATTTAAGCCAGGCATACATATCAGTTTAAACTTGTATTATATATGCCACTTTTCAATGTGGGCTTAGGTTGGCTATATAGAGTCAGTTATGGTTGAGTTTAAATGGAGAAATTAAAACTGGATAAGCCCTCACAAATAACATACAAATAAAAACATGTTCTTTTTCTCTCATCTTCTTTTCAGGGCAAGAGGTCTAGGACAGCTTATCAGAGCCAAGAATATAAAAACAATTGGTGATTTGAGTACTCTTACAGCATCTGAAATAAAAACTCTTCCTATCCGTTCTCCAAAAGTTTCTAATGTAAAAAAGGCTCTCAGAGTTTATCATGAGCAGCAGGTAAAACCTTCAGATGTTGCTTACAAATTATGTAGTAATCAGTGACATAACGAGAAATTGTTATTTAAATTATTTTTGCTTAAAATCCCATTTTATGGTACCTCTTACCCTTCCCCCCTTCAAGAGTAAATTAAGAGCGCACTTTCTAATCCCACAGAGAAGTTTGCTCCTTCATCTTGTACTGCTTTTTTGTAATGCACCTCAGGTTTCTATTAGAATTCTTTTTTTATTTTTGTTTTGTTTTTGGTACTGGTGGTTGAACTCAAGGGCATTCTATCTCCAAGCTACATCCCCACCAACCCTTTTTATTTTTTATTTTGAAACAGGATCTCCCTAAATTGCTGAGGCTGGCCTTGTACCTGCAATCCTTTCTCAGCCTCCCAAGTACTGGGATTACAGGTGTGCGCCACCACGCTCAGCTTTCTTTTATTCTTTGAGTTCTGTCTTTTTACCCTTTTTCTCCCTTTTATTTTATTATTTATTTATTTTTTTTTTTTTTTTGGTGGTACTGGGGATTGAACTCAGGGGCGTTCTACCTCCAAGCTACACCCCCAGCCCTATTTTTTATTCTTTGTTTTTTGTGGGTTTTTTTGTTTTGTTTTGTTTTGTTTTTTTTGCAGTACTGGGAATTGAACCCAGTGACATTCTACCTCCAAGCTACACCCCCATCCCTATTTTTCATTCTTTATTTTGAAATAGGGTCTCACTAAGTTGTGGAGGGCCTCACTAAGTAGCTGAGGCTGGGTGCACCTGCGATCCTCCTATCTCGGCTTCCCAAGTACTGGGATTACAAACATGTACCACCACGCCTGGCCTTATTTTTATTTTTGAAACAGTTTCACTACTTGCTGAGGCTGTCCTTGAACCTGTGATCCTCCTTTCTTGACCTCCCAAGTACTGGGATTGATTATAGGTGTGTGCCACCACACCTGGCTCAAGTTTTTGTTTGAGCATATGTTTTCATTTCTATTGGTTATATACCCAGAATTGGAATTGCTGAGTCATGTGATAACTTTTTTTTTTTTTTTGCGGTACCGGGGATTGAACCCTGGGGCCTTCTACCTCTGCGCTACATCCCCGGCCCTATTTTTTATCCTTTATTTTGAAACTGGGTCTCACGAAGTTGCGGAGGACCTCACTAAGTAGAAAGAGAGAGAGCTGAGGATGGCCGCAAACTTGGATCCTCCGGTCTCCGCCTCCCGAAGTACTGGGATTACAAGCGTGTGCCACCATGCCCGGCATGTGATAACTCTTAACTTTTTGAAAGTAGTATTTTTGTAATCAGTGGGCCATAAGCCCTGAGAATACCTATGAAAATTACATTCCCTTTTTGTTGGTGTTTGGGAACAAATATAAGGGTTTATACATTTTAAGCACATGCTCTACCACTGAGCTACATCCCCAACCTTGAAAATTATATTCTTTTTAAAAGAAATCCATGTATTATTTAACCCTAACAATCTGCTGAGATTTTCTTTTCCCACATTCCTGAACTTGGGAAATAAAATTTTCTTGGCTCCCATTACTATATCTCCTCAGAAAGCCATTATGAAATAAATATTGTAAATTCCTGACTCTTTGAGGAAATACTTCTCAACCATATTTTTTGTGTGGCTAAGTAGAACATAGTTTCTTTTTTTTTTTTTTTTTTTTTTTTTGCGGTACCGGGGATTGAACACAGGGGTTTTCTACCTCTGCGCTACACCCCAGGCCCTATTTTTTTATACTTTATTTTGAAACCGGGTCTCACGAAGTTGCAGAGGGCCTCACTAGGGAGGGAGGGAGGGAGGGGGAGAGAGAGAGAGAGAGAGAGAGAGCGCGCGCGCGCGCGAACTGAGGCTGGCCGCGAACCCGGATCCTCTGGTCTCTGCCTCCCAAAGTACTGGGTTTACAAGCATGTGCCACCACGCCCGGCAGTAGAACATAGTTTCTTAGCAATATTAATTATAGTGGGCTGTGGACTGTAGTGTTACATATAATATGTTCTTTTTCAATGTTTACACCATTACTACTATTAAATGTAACTTTTTTGTGTTTACTTTTTATTGTTCTCAATGTAAAATCAAGGTAAAGTCTCGTGGACTAGAAGAGATTCCTGTTTTTGATATTTCTGAAAAAACTGTAAATGGAATAGAAAATAAATCTCTCGCAACTGATGAAGAAAGACTTGCCTCAGGTATATTTTAGCAAAGTGAGATAATGTTATTTAGAAGATCTGCTTTCTTGAAAAAATATTTTATTGTCCTTTTCGTTTTAATTTGACCATGCCTTATTAATTCAACACAGTTCGTTGTTATTGTTATCCTCCTTGATGCCCAGTGCATGAAAAAAAAAACAATTGGTTTGACTTCAGGTGTGTAGTTTTCTCTCATTGTCAACTTCTAGACTATCAAAGTCTCCCATAAGGATATAGACCATACATTCTGTAACAGTTACTTTAATAAAAATGAAATGGTTATTTATTATCACAGAATAATATGCTATGATAGACTTTTCTGTGAACCTTATTCTCTTGAGCAAGGACACCTCATCCTGCTTTCTCAAATTGAATCTTCGGCATTTATTCTTTTTCTTGATTTTGATAGGGGATACATATAATTTAAGTTTTAACTGGTATAGGCTTAATATGCTTATTTTATTTCTTGTAGATTTGATCGATCCTGTTCCTGTAGAAACTCCATTATCTAAAAATCTTGTGACACAGATTAGAGCACTTGCTCTTCAGCTGGATTCAGAAGATCTCCATAATTACTCAGGAAGCCAGCTATTTGAAATGCATGAGAAACTTGGTACTATGGCAAACTCTATAATAAAAAATCTACAGTCACGTTGGAGATCACCAGCCCATGAAAGTTCTATTTAGTATTTTTAAGAGAAAATTGAAGTTTTTTATACATCACCAGATTTCTTGATTGGTAAACAAGGTCTGAAATACTGCAGTTTCAGCAAGGAGACTGTTTGCAAAGTTGGTAGTATTTCAAACCATGAAGGATGGTAACTTAATATATAAGTTCAATTTTGTAAGTTCATTAGGTAAGCTCCTTCCCCCATCCATGTTTCCTTGGCTGCTGTACATAGTTTTTCAAGAAATTACTGAGATTTGAAAGCAAAAGTAGAAACATGCATAAATTTTATTTTATACTTTTATAAACTCGTGCATATTTTGGTGGAACATGTAATGCAGAATACTTTAAGTAAAATTGAAAATTTTTATTTAAATTTTGCTGAACTGATAAAAGGTGTTTATACTTTTTTTATTATTCATATTTGTTGTACCTGAGGTTTAGGAAATTTGTTCTTAGTAAAACACCTCAAACAAGATGCAGAAGAACTGGAACTTTCCCACACAGGTGTCACCTTTGGACAATTTTCAAGAAAAATACAAAAAGTTTCAACTTCTTGAGGTTAAAATATTAATGGAGAATTAAATAGGATTCCATTCATTTGCATTCGCAAATATTTGTGCAGCAGCATTTATTTGTGAAAATTTACTCTTGCTAGACATAGTATTCATTTTTAAATGTATGATTGTACATTATGTATAGACAATAATGATTTAATTTATAAATTTCAGTCTTCATTAATTGCGCTAATTTTTCTGCAGCTTGTGAGTAATTTGGTTTGGCTAATGGAAGCATTTTGTATATATTTAATACTGAAATAATCAGTATGGACAGTAGAAGCAGTTTGTGGGCTTGCTGCAGATATTTGTAGACTTATGTATCTACATATAAAACAAATAGTTTTGTACTTAGTTAATAGTAAAACATAAGTTTAGCTGGGTGGGGTGGCACAGGCCTGTAATCCTACTTGGGAAGCTGAGGTAGGAGGATCAAAAGTTCAAGGCCAGCGTGGGCAACTTAACAAGATCCTGTCTCAAAATGCAAAAATAAAAGAATGGGATATAGTTCAATTTTAGAGCGTTTGCCTGGCATGAGGGTTCAATCCCCAGTACCACCAAAAAAGTTTATTTTCTAAAGAATCTGAAATGAGAAAATGTTATACAACAACTTTGCTATTCATGCCCTCCCCCCTTTTTTTCTTTTGGTTTGGAAGAGGATACCAGCCACTAGGAAATGTGCCTCATTACATTTCTTCTTAATGGAGAGTTAGACTGAATATTTTCATTGTAAGTTGGACTATAAAGAGTCTAGAGATTATTTGCTTTTTTTTACCTGCACCTAAAAGTAAATTTGGAAGACATTTGAAACTGTTCTTTTTATATAATGTATGTTTTGCCTAGTTAAAAAAAGGGGGGGATGTATAATTAAAACATTTGTAAATTTTTACCAACTAGTATTAGTGCCTGACTTCCCATATTTGTTTCATCTTATTAACTGAGAATGTATCTCATTTGTTCTCTTGATAGGACTTGTGAGTGATCTTAGTTTCACATTTATTCAGAACATAATCCCTACTTGGAAAAGATGTGTTTCTATAGCAAGTCATAGAAAGTTTAATTTTTGTGTCTACTTTAAGGTCTCCTTTATCCAGCAGAGACCTTTTTCAACTTCTATGAAAGTTGATGTCTTTTTTCATAAATATAAAGTACCGTTACAAATATTTTTGGAGCTAAGTATGATATATATAATATGTATATATATGCGTGCATAATAAGGATGGTTTTAAAAAGAAATTCTGGGATCATTGAACTAAGGATTATTAGCTTGAAGAAATGGATAATGATAAACACTAAGTTTTAAAAACAATTATAGTTTTGGTTTATGTTGTCAATCATTTAACAAAGGGGCACACGAGATTTTAGTGAACAGCTATGAGTAAGAATGGTGTGTGTGTGTATGTTTGGTGGAAGGGTAACAGTATTTTAACACAGATGCAATTCAGAGTCATAATTGCTCATTTCATGACTACATGCCTTAACGTTTGTATGAACTAAACTTACTTGCAGGTGGAGTGAATTTCTTGGGAAGCTGAACAGTGTAGCAGAAAATGAGACCAAAGTGATTACTATTTACTTAAATTGTTGAATTTGATCCACACACTGGTATTAAAACAAATTATGGTCAGTGATGTGTTTAAAAGTATATTTTAGGACAAAGGCCAGCTTGTTAAGTCTTTATTGTTGATAAGGTTTTTAAGCATATGTTTGAGTTACCTTACTTTCAGTATTTTTGCCTCAACTTTCTACAAATTTACCCCCAAATGATTCCTGATACAGCAAAAACAGTATTTCTTGATCAGCTTCAGTGTGTTCTTTCATTATTAAAATGAAATGTTTTCCAGATCTTTTCTAATGGTTAATAAAACAAATGGCAAATATTAATAATAACACTCAAATGTGGTTTTTAATATTTTATGCATTTTATAAGGATACTAGTGGCATCAGGAGTATAGTATAATTTTTCATATCTATAAAATCTTATTTTGGATTCCATAGTGAACTTACATTTTCAACATTCAGTTGAATCCATTGTTATAGATGCTGTGCTGTTTCAGTAAGTTTGAAAACTATTGTTGAATGGGTGGATGGAGCCTTACTCTTAATTCCAAATAGTACAGGATGAGTCAAGTTAATGCTTTTGGAAACAATACAGTCAAAAGTAGGAATAAATTTGAACTTTTAAAGTGTGATAGTTGTCAACATTGCCCTTCTTTTTTCCTGTACAGTTTGAAGGTAATTAGGGATTCTTTTACATATTTAAGGACAAGAAAAATGTGAGTGAGTGGCAGAGCAAAAAGCAAAATTGGGGAAAAAGTGGTGGGGATCTGAATATATAGGGAGGGAGAGAGAGAGAGAGAGTGAGTGTGTGTGTGTGTGTGTGTGTGTGTGTGTGTGTGTGTGTGAGATTTAGGTAAAGGAATGAAAAAAAAGTGCTGTCTTGAAAGCTAGTTTAGTTGAGGCAGGTGTTGTTACATGCCTGTAATCCCAGTGCTTGGGAGGCCAAAACAGAAGGATCACAGGTTTGAGGCCAGTGCAAGGTAACTTAGCAAGGCCTTGTTTCAAAATAAAGGGTTGGGGGTATAGCTCAGTGGTAGGACCACAGAGGGTTCAATTCCCAGTACCACACTTACATACATAAGCTGGCATAGTTAAAATTTAAGAGAAAGTATAAATGAGTTAACATTTTCCCTTAATGCCATACTTCCTGACTTTGACTTTAATTCAGTAAGAAAGTCCCAGTTTTCATCTCATTATTCATAATTGATTTTCAGAGGTAATTCGTTATCTAGGCTAGGAGATTATAAAGCAGCAATTGCTGGCATGATTAGGCTAAAACTTGTGGGGGAAGGAAGCTGTTTGCTCATTGGGACAACCCATGTCCATTTTATCCCTAGGCCATTTGAAGACTTCCTGCGATCCTTCTTTCTCAGCCTTCCAAATACTGGGATTACAAGCATGCGCCACCACACCCGGCTGAAGTTTTGATTTTTAACACAGTACTTCTCAAACTGAGATGAATGTAAAGATGTGGATTCTGATTCAGCAGTTCTGTGATGAGGCCTGAGAAAGTACATTTCTAGTGAACTCCCAGGGGTCCAAATAAGTGGTGATGTCGCTGGACTATAATTGTAGTAGATGGGCCCAAGAGATTTCAGGCTGTCAAGCAGGTTTTGCTAATCCAAGCAGATTTATGTCCTTAGTATTTTTGCAACAAAATATAAAAAAGCTAGAAATTAATAGCTTTTCAAGTTTAAGAATTGAGCTTGCAGCTGGGCATGGTGGTGTACGCATAGAATCCCAGCATTTGGAGGATGAGACAAGAGGACCACAGGTTTCAAGCCAGCCTCAGCAATTTAGCTAGGTCCTTAGCAACTTAGCAAGACCCTGTTTCCAAATAAATAATATAGGGCTGTGTGTGTAGCTGGATGCAGACAAGCTTGAAGTCTTCAGATTAAAGTATAACAATTTTTTTAAAGTTTAAGGGTGGAATTTCACATGTTTTGAAACTTTTTGAAATATGGATTAGTTTTTGTTTTTGTGGTACTGGTGATTGAACCCCGGGGGTATTCTACCTCTCAGCTATGCCTATTTTATTTTATTTTATTTTATTTTATTTTATTTTATTTTATTTTATTTTATTTTATTTTATTTTGAAACAGGGTCTTGCTGGGTTGATGAGAGTCTTAACTACTTGTTGAGACTTTCCTCGAACCTGCAATCCTCCTGTTTCGGCCTTCCAAGTACTGGGATTATAAGCATGCACCATCACACCCAGTGGATTATTTTTTAATAGGCACACTTAAGAGTTAAGGGTTTTGTGTTATAAAGAACCTCAATATAGCAGATTAAACACTATTTTCTCGTGAATTATGTTCTCATTTTGAGGGGTTAATAATAAAAATAGTTTTTTCAAATATTAGAAATATATTCAGTCTCCAAATCTTGCTATTATGACTCTGATTTTGTTAATAAGCCTTGAAGACACATACTATCCTTTACCCCTACAATTCATTTGGCTGGTAAGTTAGTAATGCCATAATGAAGAAGTCCTATCTGAGAGACACGCCTTGTCATTTTACTGAGGACATCTGGTGACATAATTTGCTGCTAGGTTACATAGTTGAAAATTCCTGTTTCGTTGTAAAACAAGTTCGGAAGCTAGAGTTGAATAATTTGATACCAGGTTTCCCTCACATATTTAAATACCCTGTTTGTAAGAACTGCTCTTGTTCAATGCACTTCACAAAATATAGGCAAAAGTAAAAGTAAATAGGTTTTTAAAATTGGTTTATCAAGATTCATTGATTGCTTGATTTTTGTGGTTTTTGATGACCCAGTTAATGTTACATCTGTAGTGTACCCAGCTTTGTATATTACTGAGAGTATCCACTAAAATCTGAATCCTTCAAGTTTGAAAATCTATGGGTAGAGTACTAGTCTTATGGTTTTATAAGAGTTCACTCAGTATTATAATTAGGTATTAACCATTTTTTTGTTTGCATAGTAAGCTTTGCTGTTTCCAAATAACAAATATAAATGTGATGAGCTAAACTGTAAATGCTCACTCCCTTGCAAAATACCATTAAAATAAAAACCCCTCCATTTTCCTGAGACTAAAATTAAAAGCAACATTTTCAACTGTTGATGTCAAAAGGGAGAAAAAAGCCTAGGTAATTTTTATATTCTCATAGAGTATTCTGTGCTGATTTATAATTGTGGATAAAGCTAAGTTTTTTTACTTAGTAAGCATATAAAAATTAATGCACTGCGAAGTGATGAAATGAAGACAGGGAAAAGAAGAAAAAAAACACTGAGCTGAAATTTTAATCATGAAGTTATGCCAGTTAGTATAGGAACAAGCAGTCCTATATACTTTGAAAATATCTGGCAGCCGGTGGTTCCTTTGTGTGTGTGTGTGTGTGTGTGTGTGTGTGTAGTACTGGAGATTGAACCCAAGGGCATTCTACCTCCGGGATCCACCCCTATTTTTTATTCTTTATATTGAAACAGGATCTCACTAAGTACTGGAGAGACTCACTAAGTAGCTGAGGCTGGCTGCGAACCCAGATCCTCCTGGCTCAGCCTCCCAAGTACTGGGATTACAAGCGTGCGCCACCACACCCGGCTGGAACCAGTGGTTCCTGAGAGCTATACATAACACAGCACCATAATCGATGTTCATAAATAACCTGAGTGGTTACTTTTAAAATACATTAACTTGCTACCTTTTCTCCTTCCCCAAGCAGTAAATTAATAATTTCTAACAAAAGGCATCTTTGTTTCTTAAATGGGGAAAAGATAACTTGGAAGTTCACTTTGAAAACAATGTCAAAATGGATTCCCCTGATTTCATTTATGACTTTTACTACTGCTCAACCCGAGTGCTTGCCTAACACATGTGAAGCCCTGAGTTTGAACCCGAGCACTGCAAAAGAAACGTCATGGAACTGAAAATGGAATGTCATGTAATCACTTTTTATACACAGTTGAATATAGTGTCTAAAACATTTTTATAGAAAGAAAGTTTTCCTAAAAGAAAAGAGCAGAATCTGTTTGGATATAGAAACCAAAGGTTGGCAGTCTTAACTAATATGTTTTTAGAGAAGGGATTGGCAAACAGCCTGACACCTGTTTTTTGTACTGCTCATGGGCTAAAATTGGTTTTTACTTCGTGTGTGTGTGGTACTGGGGATTGAGCCCAGGGGCATTCTACCTCTGAGCTACACTCCTAGTCCTATTTTTAAATTTTTATTTTGAAACAGGGTCTTGCTAGGTTGATGAGAGTCTCACTACTTGGCTGAGGCTGTCCTTGAACCTGCAGTCCTCCTATCTCAGCCTGCCAAGTACTGGTATTACAAGCATGCGCCACTACACTCAGCTACATTTTTTAATTGGTTGGAAAAGTCAAAAGAATATTTAGAAGCAGTTGAAAATTATGAAATTATAATTTCTGTGACCAGAATACAGTTTCATTCTGTGTTGCAATACTACATTTTCCTACTACAATGCAGTGTTGAGTAGTCTGGCTCTAGAGACTGGCTTACACCTGAAGTTTTTACTATCTGGCCCTTTAAAGGGTTGCCACTCCCTGTCATAGAGGGTAGTTTGTTCATATGTGGTTTGTCATCAGTTTGGTTATTCGTGTCTCCCTGGCAGACTGGTACCTATCTGGACTTGCTATTACCCATGTTAGGTTTCATTTATAAAATGGATTCCTCCAATTTAATTTATGGTTCTTACTACTGCTCAAGTACATACTAAGAGATGTTACTGCTTATTAAGTATACTGCCCCCCTTTATTAAGCTCTCAAAATATAGTTGTGTTTGCCATAATTTTAAGAGACTTTGGTCTGAAGGAAAAAGCATCTGACATATGTTGTTACGCTTGTGAAAGACTGTGAAATAGGAATTTTCTTTCTGTGTGAGTTACCAGTTGATTTCAGCCTATCTTAACACTACCTCCTGTGGATAGCCCTAACAGATAATGATCTTAGAGAAAGACTGATAGGAGCCAAATCAGTCATATATTAACCCTATAGTATTTTTGTCACCATTACTTGATAGATGCTGAGAGAGCTTAGTTTTACATTCATAAAGCATTTATATTTGAAAGTCTTTCAAACAAGTACTTATTCTTTCATTACCTGCTCTAGTAGATGGTAAATAAGGGTACAGCCAGTTTTGATTATGTAATGCTTTATAAAATGTTTGCAACAGGTAGACCTACACTTATAAAGTGAATATTTATGGTTTGCTATGACTGTATTGAGGGAGGGAGAATCTGTTTTATCCACAATAAACCTTATCATTCAGAGTTGACTGTTACTATTTGTCAATTGAAATTGGTTATGGCTATTGAAACTTTAAGAAATGCACTTTTGCCTAAAATAAAACTATAAAAGCTAAAATCTGGTGCTTTCTTTTGTCTCTGTGTGCGCACGTGTGCGCGCTTGTGTGTGTGTATGTGTGTGTGTGTGTGTGTGTGTGTGTGTGTGTGTGTTAATGAGACCTGAAATAAGACTTAGCATATTCTAAATGCCAATATAGGTGAACATTGCATCACTCCACAAACATGAACCGTTTATACTCTTTATCCCTTTTATGGCCTTGTTTTTGGAGGTTATTTTTTAAAGGTTCTTTGAGTTATTCAGTTTTATGGGTTCCACAATCTTCTAAATCCATAGCTTTAAATAAAATATGACCAAACAGTGATGTTGGAAGATAGTGCACTGATTTACTTGGCATTATTATGAAGTATAACAAGCTGAATTGATTGGATGTTTGAAGTCTGAGATGAGTATCAGCAAGGTCGAGTCCTAAGAAACTTCATGACTCTCCCCTAGATTTCTGGTTTTCTGGCAGTTTGGGGCCTGCCTTCATCTTCCTATGGCTTTCTCCCAGTGTGTATTTATCAGTATTTACCCTTTTGTAAAGGACATCAGCCCTATTGGACTAGGGCCCACTCATGTAAATGTGAGTTTTGCAGGGAGATGGGATACAGCCCATAACCTGAGTTTTGGCCTGAGTATAACCTACAGAAGTAATTTCTCCCTTTTATTACAGCTTCTTGAAGGTAAGATGAATATCCAGTCACTGATGTTCTTTGTAGCCTTATAGTCCTGTTAGACTGTTGTATCAGAGATAAATACAAATGACTTCCCCAATATCATTGCCCTGACAAAAACAAGGGCTCAAGCAGATAGCTGGAAAATTAGGAAAGTTTGAACATGAGACATTGCCAATTTTTAATAAAGGTGTAATTTTAAGATGCCTTTTTGAGATGCACAGTGAAATGTGCCTAATAGGATTCTCTTTAAGGTAATGGCAGGAGGTCATTGGTTTTGTAAAGAGCCAACCATTAACCATGAGTTGATTTTTTTTGGGGGGGGGAGTACTGGGGATTGAACCCAGGGGCATTCTACCTCCGGGCTACACCCCAGCCCTATATTTTTATTCTTTATTTTGAAGGAGGGCCTCACTAAGTAGCTGAGGCTGACTGCGAACCCAGATCCTCTTGTCTCAGCCTCCCAAGTACTGGGATTCCAAGCGTGCACCACTATGCCCAGCTTATTTGATAGTTTTTGAAGCTAATTTTTGAAGTAGTGGGTATAGCAAGATTCTCAATTGTATATGTGTTGAAAATTTTCCAAGCTTCAGGAGTGTAAAATTAAGAGAAATGTGGTTTTCTTTGTAATAGCAACTGCAAAGTTATGGCAGACCTATTAAGTAGGAAATGACAACAGGTCCATTGTACCAATGATACATTACAATTAGGTATTTCCACAGTTCAAGGGTAGCTTCACAGTGAGCTTGTTGGCTATCTTAAGTTGGATTTGGGAGTAGGAGAGTGATAGCCTCTCCCACCATTAGAAGCTTGGGCACGTTGAGGGTTTGGACCTGGAATGTCTCCCAGAGGCCCATGAGTTCAAGGCTCTTGGAGGTGAAACGCTTAGGAGTGTGGCGGTTACAGGGGCAGCTCTTTTGCTCTTTAGGAAGCATAGTGTGTTGGTCATTGGGGGTGTGTCCTCAACCAGGATCGGGGTACCCTGGTCTTTTATTCCCAGCCATGAGGAGAACAGGCTTCCTCTGCCGTTCACACAGGCTGGAAAAGAGTGGGACCATCTGACTGTGGACTGAAACCTCCAAAACTGAGCCAAGTGAACCTTCCTTTTTAAAAGTTGATTATCGCAGGCATTTTGTTATAGTACTGGAAAGTGAACACAGGCATAGTCTACCTTTTCCTAGTTCTTTAAGTTCTGTAAGGACACCAACTTGCTCATCATTGGAACAGCATCCTCTAGCACAGGACCTGTCATTCACAAGTGTGTGCGCTCAGCAAACGAAGCCCTGAGTCTCGGGTGTACGTTAGGCTTGAGGGGCTGTGCATGTAGGTCAGTTTAGCATGTGTAAGACCCTGCGTATGATTTCCAGCACCACACACAAAACATGAGACAGTTGTATTACTATAGATGTAAAGTTACAGGGAGAGATCTTTCATTTTTTAGGAAAGATCATCTGTACAAACAGGCATTATGCCATTATTGATTGTTGCATACAAATGAGGAGAATCTCTTGAGGTTAGGAGTGACCTCACAGCTATTTCTAAAACTTCAGGGAAGGTTGCTGAATGCAGTCTAGTTTTGAGAGTGTCCACTCTTGGGCATTTAAAAATATATATATATATATAGTAAATTTTAGATTTTTTTAGCTTAAAGAATTTGCTTTTATTGAAATTTTTATTGGTAAATCTTTAAAACCATTAAAAATAAAGTTCATTCCACCAGAGCTTGTTGCAGAATTATAGATTTTATTAGTATGAGTTTACCATGAGCTTATAGTAACTATTGGCTTTTGAAATGCAAAAGCATTAGCATTTAGTAAGCAAAGAAAAGTTGAATATAGTTGCCATTTTTCCTTCAGTATGTTTGACATGTTCAGAATGCCTACTTTAGAAAAGAAACGATGTTACACATTTTTGTAATTGACTCTGGGTTATACAACAGCAATTTAACACTGCAGGAGCTTTAAGTCTTCTGAAATTCAACTTATTTTAAAATCCAGAGAAAATTTGATAGTGGCAATGTTTGAAAAAATTGAACTTATAGGTTTGATGTCTGAAGTTTTATGTGCAAGTTCAGAAAATAATGGAGATGTTAAGCCCAACTTAATGGTGAATTTTTTGGGTTTATATGAAATGAATTAAATGATGGTACTATTATAAGTGATACTGACACAACCATTAGCTTGAGAAATTGGGTTAAGTGGTAGTATAAACTGAAATATTGATGCAGAATTTGTAGGTTCTGCAGACAGATGTGAATTCTGGTAGTGCCTAAATAGCTTCAACGTAGTTAGCTGGGAGCATGCCGGTCCTGCCAGTCCTCTGCACAGTGCCATACATCCACCCTTCATCAATAGCTTGAACATTTACGATGGCATCTCCATCCTTGAAGGACACCTCATCTGCATCTGCAGCCATATAGTCGTACATGGCACGGAAGATTTTCTGTTCATGGTAATAGAAAGAAAAGGAAAATATGTGTTGGATTTGTAATAAACCAGATACCTAGTTGTCCCATCTCTGATGACTTATTCCACAAATTAAAGTTGCACAAAAGAAAGTATGCAACTACCCATAATCCCAGTATTTGTGCACACCTGTAATTCCAGTATTTGTGAGACTGGGACAGGATCACAGGTCAAAGCCAGTGTGTAGTAACTTAGACCCCATTTCAAAATAAAAAATAAGGGCCAGGCATGGTGGCGCACGCTTGTAATCCCAGTACTTTGGGAGGTGGAGACCGGAGGATCCGGGTTCGCAGCCAGCCTCAGCTTGTGCGCTCTCTCTCTCTCTCTCTCTCTCTCTCTCTCCCTGTCTCTCTCTCTACTTAGTGAGGCCCTCCACAACTTTGTGACACCCGGTTTCAAAATAAAGTATAAAAAAGCTGGGCGTGGTGGCGCACGCTTGTAATCCCAGTACTTTGGGAGGCAGAGACCGGAGGATCCGGGTTCGCGGCCAGCCTCAGCTTGCACATGTGCGCGCACACGCGCTTTCTTTCTCCTTGTCTCTCTCTCTCTCTCTCTCTGTCTCTCCCTGTCTCTCCCTCTCTCTCTCT
>PVJS01042511.1:0-17480 GCA_004027185.1 Glis glis | reverse complement strand
CTTCCCTTGTTCCGCTGAGGGTTCTCCATTATCAACCAGAGTCCCTTGTGTGACCCTACTACTCCTTAGGTTGCACATATTAATGAAAACATATGTCCCTTCTTTTTTTGTGATTGACTGATCTCACTTAACATAATGTTCTCCAGATCCTTCCACTTTCTTGCAAATGATGTTATTTTGTTCTTCTTTATTGCTGAGTCGAATTCCATTGTATGTATTTCCCACAATTTTGTAATCCACTCATCTGCTGATGGACACCTAGGTTGGTTCCATGATTTGGCCACTGTGAATTGTGCTGCTATGAACATAGGTATGCATATATTACTGTAGTTTTCTGGTTTCAAACCCTTTGGTTTGATACCCAGTAGTGGTATAGCTGGGTCATATGGTGGGTCCATTCCCAGTTTTCTGAGGAATCTCCACACTGATCTCCATAGTGGTTGAACTAGCTTGCAATCCCACCAACAGTGTAGAAGAAACCCAATTTCCCCACATCCTCGCCAACATTTGTTGTTGTTTGACTTCTTAATGATTGCCATTCTAATTGAGGTTAGATGAAATCTTAGAGTAGTTTTGATTTGCATCTCCCTGATTGCTAATGATGTTGAACATTTTTTCATGTATCTATTGGCCATTTGTATCTTCCTATTCTTTCATTATTGGTAAGCACTCTGAACCTTGTAGGGTAATATGCAATGTCCTTATAATTTCACTTTGTACTCTAGGAAGTTTCTAAATGTAATATTTATAACCAAATATAATATAGTAGCATATTTTGTGCTAAGTATTGGCATAGTAGTGTTTTCCTGGTCCTGCACAGCATGAGTAGGGATAAATACCAATTGCAACTTTTTTACCACAAGATTCTTCTCATTCTCATGTCCTGAGGCAATTAGTATTTTTCTATGAAGTCTTTCCTAAATATTTCAGATGGAAATGCTTTTTCAATGTTTTAGAATTCTAACAAATCTTTGTACCATCGTCTCTCTCTTATTTAAAATGATTTATATTTATTATTCCCCGTACTGTCATGAGTTCCATGAGGTTCAAAGCCATAATTTATACTTACCTTTTTACTTATCATATTTAATTATTTTTAAGTACAAAAGCAAATTATATACCAGTTGGAATATGAAGAAAAGGAGGTAATTGCATATTGAGAAGAAATAAAGGGGCAAGAGATCATGAAAGTAATTGTATTTTTGCAGTATAACATTTGGCAAGAATGTGAGAAAATGCACTAAACTTTGGCACCTCAATGTTCTCTTATCAGAAAAAGACAGAAACTAAACTTCTGTTCTGTTTAGATGTTTTCTGAACTGGGATTGTCACAAACAGAACTAAACCATTTTCATCAGTTGGGGGCATTGGAAAAATTATCTTGTATCCTGGAGCACCTTAAATCTTTTATTGTGCTAAACTAGGTTAATTAAAGTTAATATGCCTTTAAGAAGTTTTCTATCTGGAACAGCTCTGTTATTCAGCAACTTTCATGTCAAGAAGAGAATAAAAGAAGAAATAACTGGCATGCCTGGAATCCCAGTACTTGGGAGGCTGACACAGGAGAAATGCAGGTTTGAGGACAGTGCATAGTAACTTAGAGAGATCCTGTTTCAAAATTAAAAACTAAAAAGTACTGGGGATATAGCTCAAAGGTAGAATTCCCCTGGGTTCAATCCCCAGCAAAACACACACACACACACACACACACACACACACACACAGAATTACATAATGTAATAAATATGTGTGTGTGTGTGTGTGTGTGTGTGTGTGTGTGTCTTTGTGTGTGTGTGTTGCCAAAGCAACTTAGCAAGACTAAGTTGATCGAAGATCTTGAACCTGCGATCCTCCTCTCTCTCTCAGCCTCCTAAGTACTGGGATTATAGGCATGCGACATTATGCCCAGCTTAGTATATTTTTTTTACAAGAATTCATCATACTTTTGTTTATTTCCATTTCTTTAATCAATTACATATAGTTCAGAAATATGTCTGTTCTTATTAAAATATTGTTAAAACATTATTACTAGACGAGTGTGGTTGTGTATGTCTGTAATCTCTGTACTTGGGAGGCTAAGAAAGGAGGATTTCAGGTTCAAGGCCAGCCTCAGAAATTTAGCTAGCAAGACTGCAATTTAGTGAGATCGTGTTTTAAAATGAAAAATAAAATAGGGCTGGAGTGTAGCTCAGAGGTAGAATGCTCCTGGGTTCTATCCCCAGTACCAAGCATGCACACACACACACACACACACACACACACACACACATACACACACACAAAACAAAAACAAAAATAAAAACACACAGAATTACATAATATAATAAACATGTGTGTGTGTGTGTGTGTGTGTGTGTGTGTGTGTGTGTGTGTGTCTGTATGTGTGTGTTGCCCAAGCAACTTAGCAAGACTAAGTTGATCACAGGTCTTGAACCTGTGATCCTCCTCTCTCAGCCTCCTAAGTACTGGGATTATAGGCATATAGAATGCTCCTGGGTTCTGTCCCCAATACCACACACACACACACACACACACACACACACACAAAGAAGCAAAAACAAAAATAAAAACATTGTTACTATCATCAGTGTCTGGGTATTGGTAGTAGATAATTTTCAAAAGTTGCAAAATAAATTTGACTACTAGCATTCAAAGTTAAATAGGCAAGCAAAAAGAGATACAGAAGTAGTTGAAAAGTATTTAAAAATGGAAATAACACTGTCTCATGCAACTCATGATTCTAAATTAGAATTTCTTTCAGAATTTAAGGTTTCCTATCACTATATTTGCAAAATGCATAGCTTGCCAATTTTTATAACACAGACTATTACTGAAAATGCTTTTTTTTTCACCCCAATAACATATTTGTTTGAGCTACATGGACCTTAACAGAAGAAAAAAAAAAAGAGCCCAGACAAAGGAGGAGAAACCTTAGAGGAGTGAAGAAGGGGATCTAACCGAGGGAGATGGAGGGGGAAGAGGGAAACACCTCAATGGTCACGATGCACATACACAGACTTATCAAAGTCAATCACTGTGCTGAGCAGGGGAAGGAGGGAAGGGGGAGGGAATAGGGCAGGGGCTGGGCTAGGGCTCAATGAGTGCTGTGTGCATGTATGCCTCTATCACCCTAAACTTCAGCAAGATGTATGATTACAATGCACCAAACAAATAAATAAATGAATAAATAAATAAATAAATAGCCTACCAATGTTGTTCATTTGTATGAATGTGCTTCAAGGACTATTGGTTTTCTTCACACACTTCATCCATGTCAAAGCTTCCTTCGCTCTGAAAGGCGATGTTTTTACGCCATGTCGCCTCCCTTCTCCCCACGGGTAACTGATGCTTTTACTCCACAGGAGTTACTTGTTGTCATGACTGTGGGCCAGGACGCTTTGTCCTCTGTGTTGTGCGCACCCCGTGGCTGGGTCGTGTGGCGGGAAGCCGTGCCTCAGTGAGCACTGGCGCGTCCCCTGCACGCCGCGCTGGTGGTTTTCCCTGCTCACCTCGGCGTCAGGCAGCTGTCACCGCTGTCATCTGTCTTGCCGGATGTGTTCCCCAGCAGAGCTGTTACAGTGCGCATCGCCTCATCGCTCAGGGATTGGCTGGCGTCCAGGAACTCGAATGCGGCAGTCTTTATGAATGAAAGCGTTTGCCAAGGCTCTTACTCATCATAAGCATATTGAAATCTTCTGTGCAGGACAGAGACCAATTTTATGCACAGACACCTAAATGACTGCAAAGAAATTTATGGATAATTTTCATGTTAATTTATTATTTAAACTTGTATTTTGATTTTGGTACTGGGGATTGAACCCCGGGGGCATTCTACTCCTGAACTATACCCCCAGCCCTTTTTATTTTTTGTTTCAAACCAGGGTCTCATCTTGCTAAGTTGTTGAGGGGCTCACTAAGTTGCTGAGGCAGGCCTTGAACCTGTGATCCTCCTGTCTCAGCCTGCCAAGTACTGAGATTAGAAGCGAGCGTTACCACCCCCAGCTCAGTGTTAATTTAGAGGGGAAGAAAAATAAGTAGATGCGTAAATCAGAATTATCCAGACAAATAGAACCAACAGTGAGTATTTGGAATTGGCGCTAAGGATAGTGAATACTGGCAAGTCAAAATCTGCACTGTGGGAGCCGGGCATGGTGGCGCACGCTTGTAATCCCAGTACTTGGGAGGCTGAGACCAGAGGATCGCAGGTTCATGGCCAGCCTCAGCTACTTAGTGAGACCCTCTGCAACTTTGTGAGACCCGGTTTCAAAATAAAGTATAAAAAGTAGGGCTGGGGGTGTAGCTCGGAGGTAGAACGCTCCTGGGTTCAATCCCTGGTACCGCAAAAAAAAAAAAATCTACACTGTGGGGAGCAAGTGCAAGTCACAGGAGAACAATTGTGTCATTCCTGTCTCAAGGGCAATGTGTTAATCAGCTTTCTGTCAGTGTAACAAAATGCCTCAGATAATGTCTTTGTGTTGTGTGTGTGTGTGTTTGTGTGTGTGTGTGTGTGTGTGTGTGTGTGTGTGTTACTGAGAATTGAACCCAGGGACATTTCCCTCTGAACTACATCCCTGGCTCTTTTTAATTAATTAATTAATTTTGGTACTGCGACTGAACCCAGGGGCATTCTACCACCGAGTTACACCCCCAGCCCTATTTCTTTTTTATTCTTTATTTTGAAACAGGGTGTCACTAAGTTGTGGAGGGCCTCACTAAGTAGCTGAGGCTGGCAGCGAACCCTGATCCTCCGGTCTCAGCCACCCACGTACTGAGATTACAAGTGTGCACCACCACGCCAGATCTTTATTTTCATTTTGAAACAACGTCTTGCTAAGTTGTTTAGACTGACCTCAAACCTGTGATCTTCCTGTCTCGGCCTCCTAAGTATTGGGTTTACAAGTGTGTGCCATCATGCCTGGCTAAAATATTAACAACTTTAAAGTAGAAAAATTATTGTGGCTCATGGTTTGAAGTCACTTTTCATGGTCACTTTTTCCCATCATTTCGGGTCTGTTGGGAGACAGAGCATCATGGTGTGAAGTGTGTGGTGGGGCAAAACCACTCACCTCTTGGTGGCCAGGAAGCAAAAAGAGAGAGAGGAAGAGGTCGGGGTCAAGGGCACACCTGCAGTGACCTCCTTTCTCCAGAAAAGGCGCACCTCAGGAAGTTTCCATCCCTTCCCAATGGTGCCATCAGCCGGGAACCAGGCCTTAAACACATGAGCTTTTGGGGCACATTAAGATCCAAGCCATAACACCCAGCAAGCAGTGACCCAGGAATGACAGTCGTGTGATGAAGTCTGCAGGTGGGCTGGTGAAGAATTCCCTCTTGTCAGGGAGGCTGAGTTTTTCTTCTATCAAGGCCTTCAACTGATTAGGCCCACCACATCATGGAAGGTGATCTGTTGTGCTGTACCAGAATTCACCAGTTCAAAGGTTAATCTCAGCCGGGCGTGATGGAGCATGCTTGTAATCCCAGTACTTGGGAGGCTGAGACCAGAGGATCGCAGCTTGGTGGCCAGCCTCAGCTACTTAGTGAGGCCCTCTGCAACTTATTGAAACCCTGTTTCAAAATAAAGAATAAAAAATAGGGCTGGGGGTGTATCTCGGAGATAGAATGCCCCTGGGTTCAATCCCAGGTACCACAAAAAAAAAGGTTAATCTCATCAAAAAATTTCTTCCAAGTTGACCTAAGACCCACCATCACAGAATATATATCACAGTATATTTATTTAGTTTTAAATAAATACTCTCACTTTAAATTAATTGATTTTACTATTTAATCCAATTGTGTATACCTTGGTTATCTATATTACTTCCAAGTCCAAAATTATTAAAAAATAACTGAACTGAGGTTTTCATTTAAGCACTATCATATTTTAAACATTTATAATTGACAGCTCTTTAAACTTTAGTAAACATAGTAAAGATATCTTTTTTAAACCAATATTTCTTTTTTCTGCTTTGGTGTTAACTGAAGGAGGAATAAATCAGTGACTTGCTTTAGTATTGCTATGTATTTAAACATGATTTTTGGATTTAATAATTATAGAGTTGTGATCAATAAAATAAATTAGTTTGTATTATCAATTTTCCATAATTCTAAGTCTATATGGAAACATGCAATATTTAGAAAGTTGACCCATGAATCAAAATTTTAAAAATTGGAAAACAACACAGAGGGCAGATGATATTAAATATGTGGCTTAGGCAATTGCTCATAGCAAGAACTATTGCTTTCCTGGGGAGCCTTTGTCTGAATGGGATATGGCCAGGTGCAGTAGCACAGGTTTGTAATCCCAGTACTTCAGAGACTGAGACAGGAGTATCGCAGGTTTGAGGACATTTTCAGCAACTTAGAATCTCAGAGACCCTGTTTCAAAATAAAAAAATAAAAAATAGGTCTAGGGGGTGTATCTTGAAGGTAGAATATTTCTGAGTTCAATCCCAGTACCAAAAAAAGGGATATATTTCAACAAGTGAAGTTACACATAAAGCAAGTTTCAAGTGTTAAAAATAAAGAAAAACTGAAAATAGATGGCTATAAAGATCATGTGTCTTTATAGATTAAAAAATATTTTTTGTCACTTAAAATGTGAAATATAATTTTGGAGATAAAAAGCCACCATCATTCATAATGAAAAGTCAGAAACACATGCATCCTTTTTATAAAACAAAAATATAAAATTGTTTTGAGAATATAAAGATAAAACCAGTTAAGAAAGGTTATATATTTTAAATATATACTTACATAATTCTAATAGTATATTATACATCTAATAGTATATTGTACCTTGGTGAGTACACATTTGTGCAGAATATTTATTTCTTTTTAATACACATTTACAATGCAGTCAGATACCTAAATAATAAATGTGTTCAATTAGAAACTGCATGTAACCAAAATAATAGTAGTAATCTTATGTTGCAATCCAGGTTGTGAATCTTACATTTATAAAAGGAAGTTTTACTGGATTTATTTGATATGAGGGGACAAAAAGCTGGGTTAATGATAGCCATACTAACTGTTCCACAGGTACCCTAGGAGACACTGTAACAAGAACTATTTGAAATATATAGTCTGAATATTTACTCATAATGAGAAAGTTCAGGCAACATATTTTTAAAAGGTCTCTTTTGATTAAACAAGGCATGTGCTATTTATTATGTACTGTAATTCCATAGTTTTGTTACACGTTATTTTCAATTTATTTCATTTTTATGAATACTATCTTTTAAAATTTATTTTGGATATTTTAAATATGTACTGTATTCTCTTTTATTATATCATTTGAAACTTGGATCTATTTTCTATCTTTATTGTAAAATAAGTTTATTTTTCATTGAATCTATCAAGTAATGGTGATAGTTTTAATGACTTTCTAAAACTACACAGCATGCATTCAGTTACTATATCTTTTTTCTTTTCTTCCTTTAAGTAGTTTCTGTTGAGATTACAGTTAGTTTTTATTGGTTTCCGAGAAAAGTGTATGTAGTTTTAACTGAAATAAGTACTTAATATAATGGTTTTAATTAAATGTTGGATAAAGGAAATAACTTAAAATATATGACATTTCACTGAACATATGGTAGATTTGACATACTAAAATGTTAATCAAACTAAATATTTGATGTTTTAAATGTGAAACTTGTTAGTGTATATGTCTAAGTCTTGTTGAAAGACTATCACTAGTTTACGCATGGTCTTTTCACTACTGCTAATAAATAATATGCTTATTTTTCTAATATTTGTATATTTCAAAGATGATCTATAAGAGCAATAATGACCATTCATTATCACTATTGAGAAACAGAAGAAAGAGTCAAAGAGTCTGAGCAAATACACATTAAAAAATTCCATATAGAGCCAATAACTGAGTGAAAATAACCTTTAAACAACTTATTACCTTGGTAGCAAACTGACATCTGCATTCAGGTGCAGTATGGGGACCCCCTGCTTCTTCACATTAGTACACTAAATTAGCAATCAACTAGTTCATTGTGGAATCAACTGCTGTTTCCAAACAAAGGATGCCAACATCCAACGTCAGGGTTGCTAAGTGCCTGATTACACTAAGACAATGTTGGGTTGCTAAAGCACTCCGTCAGTCTAGTTTGAACACTAGAGCCAAGAATCGTTTGGTATGCAGTGCAGAGCATAGTCAAACATGGGTAACTGAAAGATTTAAATTAGGTTGTTTCTGTCTGATCACCTCGTTTTACAACCATATCATATCAAAGGGTCTGCCTGGATCTAAATAATTTTCATAGAGAAAGATGGAGAGATTTACTAAAACAGGCAATTACATATCTTTGTATTCATTCTGTATTCATTGGACCTAACATGGTTTTAAGATATGCGCACATTCAGTTTTATTTGACCCAATTTTATTACCTCCAGGTATTTCTTGTTGTAAATAAAGTCCTAACAATCACGACACAAAATTGTATTAGCTATAGCTAGTGAAAATCTACCCAGAGGCATTTTTTTAAACTAAGACTCCTTGTACAATATCATGGTTCTCACCCTGAGCAACGTGTTAGTATTAGTTATCACCACTGTCTTCCTGCTAATAGACACACTGACTGATAATTTAGGACAGAGCAGGGAAATGAGGTTATTTACTCCCCAAAATAATTGGCATGCCTGTAATGTCTGATCCCTGATGAAATTAGACTTTCAGCCATTCTCCAACTTAGAGCTTTCTTTTCTTCCAATTTGTTTCTTCCCATTACTATTCCACCCTGAATTTCACACCTACCCAATACAATAGCCATATAAATGCTTCAGTTAAAATTTCACATTGCCTATTTTTATGTCCAGCTTCCACCTGCCATTTCTAACTGGGATATTTTTGTTATTGTTTCAATTAAACTAGACAGTGTAGACTTCTCCACTCTAGTTATAGCATCATCAGAGACCTTATTTCACAATTTAGAAATTTGTCATTTATCTTTGCATCCTTCGTCTCCCTATAACATGTTTCATTCATCCAGACCAACAGAATTGCATACATTGCAATTGCTTTGCATTTATCCAGTCTGGTGCCATGAAAAATACAAGAAAATGAGAAAAGAAAGTTGTCACTGCCATGCATAACTAGCCATTGGCTGTAACGTAAAGCTGCTATAAGAAAACATAGAAATGACTCAGTGATCTTGCTAGACCCTGCCTCTATTGCTAAATTCATCTATTGTCCTCCCCTATCTCACACATGAAATGGCATGCTAGATTTCCTGTAGTTTCCAGATAAACCTTGTATAACCTTTTGAGCAACATTCACTCATTTATTTATTTTGTAGAAAATGCTAATCAGCTGCTATGCACAGCTTCACTGTGCTTCTGCATTTTCTATTTCTTTCTTCCAAAAGTATACTTCCCCCTACTCAAGCTGGTTAAGTTCCTTTCATTATTTAATTCTCTTCAGGTTGTCCCATAATTTAGAAAGTTGACATTGATGACTTCACAAATTTCTCCTGGTTTGACTCTCTTACAGACTTTCTAACTCTGTGTTTGGTACTGTATTAGAGCTCTCCAGAAAAACCCAACCAATAGCATATTGAAAGAGACAGAGAGACACAAATATATATTATAAAGAAATGGCTCACATTAGTATGGGAGCTGGAAAATCCGGTTTCTATAGTGTGGGCTGGTACTTAAGCCCAGGAGAGTGAATGTTGCACTCTCAGTCCAAAGGCTGGCAGGCAGACAGGGGCATTTGGTACACACGAAGTCCTATGACAGGCTGCTGGAGAACCGCCTCTTGCTAGTCTTATTTTTTCCAGGCTATTAAATGATTGCCTGAGGCCCACCCACAAAATTTGTTTGCTGAATTTTCATTGATATGATGTTAACTTCTTGCAAAAACTTCTTAAAAGTTGACATATAAAATTAGTCATCACAGGTATGTATTTTGATAATTATATATTCACATCATCTATGGTCCAACAATACTTTTGATGGTAAACACTTTATTTTGTCTTTATGTTATACCAAAAATGAACAACATATCTCCAACGTCATAGTGACCAATGAGTGGTTTTTAAGTGAAGGCATAGATTTATCTAGCCTCCCTAAATTTAAGATCCTTCTGGCATAAAAATCTCACTAGAATGATAGGTATCTTTTTTCTCAATATAAATATATTATGCCAAGTGCCCAATTTCCAATTACAAAAATCCCCCCCCAGCAGGCTACATGAAGGTGTTCATTCATTGGGGGATAATTTATCTGTAAAAGCAATTTATGAATCTATGACACTACTCTGGATTTTTGTACCAATTTTTGACATGAATATATTTGACATGATGAAAAGGCTTTGGCAAGTCTCCAATTTTCTGGACTTCAATTACATTGACTCATAAATGGAGACCCTAGAATTACCCTGCATATTTTATTATCACATAAATATATCTGCAACAGCTGCAAAGTTATCTTTGCAACGTAGATAGCTGCTACTCCCTAGTACAACAGTTAACTCCCTTGTGGTATGTCAATATGCATATAGTGAGTTTCTTGTTAATTTAATTGTATTAGTGAATAACATGCACTACTTGACAGGTATAGTAGACTGCCAATGAGCACTGAGTGTCCCAGGATCTCAAATTAAGAAGTTAACAATCTTATCCCAACATATACATGTAATGAAAAAACCCCACAAAATTTCTATGTTAAATTGTTGATAATTGTTGATTACTAATTTTGAGATAAAAAATTTATTTTCTCAACTCTCTGTCTCTTTGATATTTAATCTTACAAAGTAAAACTGGAATACATTTTGTGATGGGAATTACAGTGCACAGTTTGAGAGGATATTGTCATGATCATAAAAAGCATCTTATACATGGCAAAAGGTATGGCTAACATTGGCAAGGTTTTGTTTAAATGAAATAATTTCCACAAAAACTGTTCCAATAGAATTCCAAGGTAGGTGTGTGTGTGTGTGTGTGTGTGTGTGTGTGTGTTTGTGTGTGTGTGTGTGTTATAGAAAAAATGAAAGTAATGTGTAGTGGAAACATTTATTTGCTAACCTTAGATAACATGCAAAAATGCTATTCGGAAATAAATCAATTAGTGTATAAAAATGCACTGTCCTTGCTTTTTATAATACTGAGGATTTCAAAGACTTAAATATGTTATTAAATCTACAGGTGCACATCTATGTGGATTTTTACATCTTTTTGTATAATTTTATTATTATAAAATTAATGTCCTTAAATTATACTCAGTTAATTTTTTTAAAAAAGTTTTCAAATAAATACATGCATATGTCAGGAAATTAATTCAAATTATGCATATACTTAGGTTTGGAATGTGTAGAATCTGTATTTTAGAGCCGAGCCTGGTAGCATAGGCCTGTAATTCACAGTACATGGGAGGCTAAGACAGGAGGATGGCAATTTTGAGGCAGCCTCATCAACTAAGACCCTGTTTCAAAATAAAAAATAAAAAAGGACTGGGTGTGTAGCTCACAGGTAGAATGCTCGTGGATTCAATCCCCAGTACAAAAAAAATCTGTATTTTACAAAATGTTCATGAATTGAAAATTTCTTTTTATAAAAAGAAAACAAATGCTAAATATTAAGTGCAACTAACTTGCAGTTTTAGCCATTACAAGCAGAAGATACAGCAAAAACCAGAGGGGAAAACATGTCTGTAACATTGAAGCACATTCACTTCATTTTGAAGAATCTTCATAGTTTTTTTTTTCAAAGCTGACATGAAAGACAACAGAAAGAAGGGTTATTCTTTGTGATACAAATGGGTTGGGGCATTTATAACCTGGAGGTGACATCCAATTCTGGTGTTTCTGTTACTGTACTTGTTCTGTCGTGTTTCATATTGAATTTTATTTGCATATAGGACTCTTTGGCATCAGTTTTTAATACTTTGGTATTTCTATAAATTAGGAGCAGCATTAAATGTGCATGTAAGATGATTTCTACTTCCTGTCTGTACATTTATAAGCCAAAGGTACTTATGCTAATATTTTCCATGTTGGAAATGACTAAAACTTTTGGAGTCATGCCAAACTGTATTTTAGTTCTGGCTGTATCATTTATTTTGTGTGATTATTAGCAAGTTTTTAACTTCTCCAGACCTCTATTTTCTCATTTGCAAAGCAGAAGCAATAATAATAATAATACCTAGTTCACCTATTCTGAGGATTAAATAAGATGACAGACACCTGGAAGTGATTATGTGCTCAGTAAACCATCTGTATATTATTAATGCCTTTTTATTCCTTCAACATCAGTAAAACTGCCTCCTATATTCTCTTCCAAAAATTAAAAGTCTGGATACTTGTTTCTTTTTTAATTTTTAAATAATTATTTGGAGGTTAATCTTAATTTAGGTAAACAGTGAGAATTAATTGCATGGACTCTACATAAATTTTTGTCACTTAACAGTACATAGAGTACAATTGTTTTCTGCAGACAAATCTATTTTTCTGTAATTATATATAAAGAAAAAATAAAATAGAGCCCCTGCTTTATCAGAAAGTTTCATTTTGAATATGTGTATGTTTTAACATTTGGAAAATGTCATTCATTCCTATTATGAATACCAAATATCATATTAAAATCACAAATGGGATAATAAATTATGAAGTACTGAATAGTATGAAAACTAAAATAATTTGATAGGATATCAATGTTAAAATAGTGAATTGCTAATTTAGAGAAGTGACAGGAACAAACACACAGAGAAAATTACAATAATGAAATTGCATGCCATATTTTCAAAAATGTTTACTATTTAGAACTGAGAACGTTGATCATGGACAATAATAAACCTTCAAATTATTTCTACATATAAATTATCCAAGTATTTACAGTCAAATATTGTACTTCTTTAGTTAAATTATTTTTCCCTTTTTTCTTAGTAAGAATATGATCCAACATGAGCATAATTAGAAAATTATTTTTGTTATGATTTTTTTTAAAGTCAGTTTATGCAAATAAAACTACAATGAGTTTCTAACTCCAGTTAGAATTGCGATCATGAAGAATACAAACAATACTAAAGAGTTGAGAGGATGTGGGGAAATAGGAACACTTAGACACTGTTGGTGGGATTGAAAATTATTACAGCTGCTATGGAGATCACTGTAGAGGTTTCTTTGAAGTCTGGGAATGGAACCACCAAACAACCCAGCCGTAACACTCCTGGGAATCTTTCTAAAGGAAACAAATCAGAATATTATAGTGACTATAGTGATTATGTCCATGTTTATATCAGCACAATTTGCAATAGCCAAATTATGGAACCAGCCTAGATGTCTGTCAACAGATGAATGGGTTACAAAATAGTGGTATATACACACAATGGAGTTTTACTTATCCATTAAGAAAAATGAAAGTATGTCATTGGCAGGAAAATGGATGGAACTTGAAAATATTATGTTAAGTGAGATTAACCATCTCAGAAAGTGAAGGGCTGTATGCTTTCTCTGTATGTGGAGGCTAAAATGAAATTGGGAAGCCAAAGAGACTTTAGATAAATGAGGAGGGATAACAGTAGAAAAGTGGAATGGAATCTGGAAAGGGAGGAGGAAAAGGAGACAGTTCAAAAAATGTTAGGCATATATATGAAGTTGTCAATACCAATCTCAATAATATGTATAGGGAAGGGGAAAAACTGGGGTAGGGGAGGGAGCGGGGTGAGACCAGAAGGGAACACACCAGGTGCTGTGTCCATGTATGGAAATTGCTCTGAAGCTCATTATTTTCTTAAATGAGCTTTTATTGGTGCATTATAGTCTCACATCACAATGGACATCAATTTGACAGTAACATACATGCACACAGCTTTTGGTGTCCCCCCTCCACCCTTCCCCCAGTACAGAGTACTGAAATTGACGGTATATTCTCATATGTACTCATGGTCAATAGTAGTAAATCCATTGATAGACTTCATTCTTCCCCTTCCCCTTCCCTTAAACCACTTCCCTGGCTCCACTGAGGCTTCTCCACCATTGTACAGAGTCCCTTTTGTATCTCCACTACGCCCTAGCTTGCGCATATTAGAGAAAACATATGACCCTTCTCCTTCTGTGATGGGCTAACCTCACTTAATATAATGTTCTCCAGGTCCTTCCATTTTATTGTAAATTTATTATTTTGTTCTTCTTTATTGCTGAGTAGAATTCCATTTGTGTGTATTTCCCATAATTTTCTAATCCATTCATCTGTTGTTGGAAACCTAGGTTGGTTCCATAATTTGGCTATTGTGAATTGTGCTGCTACGAACATGGGTATACATATATTACTGTAGTTTTCTGGTTTCAATCCTTTTGGAATGAAACCCAGTAGTGGTATAGACATACCATATGGTGGATCCATTCCCAGTTTTCTGAGGAATCTCCATACTGATCTTCATAGTGGTTGAACTAGTTTGTAATCCCACCAACAGTACAGAAGAGTTCCTATTTCCCCACATCCTCGCCAACATTTATTGTTGTTTGACTTCTTAATTGAATGCCATTCTAATTGGGGTTAGATGAAATCTCAGAGTAGTTTTGATTTGCATTTCCCTGATTGCTAATGATGTTGAACATTTTTTCATTTATCTATTGGCCATTTGTATCTCTTCTTTCGTGAAGTGTTTATTCACTTCAGTTGCCCACTTCTTGATAGGGTTATTTTTGCTTTTTAGTATAAAGTCTTTTAAGTACTTTGTATATCCTAGATATTAGTCCTCTGTCAGAGGGATAGCTAGCAAAGATCGTCTCCCATTCCATAGACTTTCTCTTTAGACTCTTTATGGTTTCCTTTGATGTGCAGAAACTTTTAGTTTAATGCTATCCCACCTATTAATTCTTGTTTTAATTTCCTGTGCTTTGGAGGTCTTATTAAGGAAGTTCCTCCCTGTGTCTATATGTTGTAGTGTTGAACCTATGCCCTCCTCTAGTAATTTCACAGTCTCTGGTCTAACTTCCAGGTATTTGATCCATCTCGAGTTGACTCTTGTGCAGGGTGAGAGGTAAGGATTTCGTTCCATTCTTCTACAGGTAGATAGCCAGTTTCCCCAACACCATTTGTTGAAAAGACTGTCCTTTCTCCAATGTATGTGTCTGGCACCTTTGTCGAAAATCAATTGGCTATAAGTTTGTCTATCTGTTTCTATATCTTCTATTCTGTTCCATTGTTCTATTTGTCTGTTTTTGTGCCAATACCATGCTGATTTGATTACTATAGCTCTGTAGCATAATTTGAAGTCAGGGATTGTGATGCCTCCTGCATGGTTCTTACTGCTGAGAATTGCTTTGGCTACTCTGGGTCTTTTGTTTCTCCATATGAAATTAATGACTGATTTTTCTAGGTCTGTGAAAAATGATATTGTTATTTTGATAGGGATTGCATTGACTCTGTAGATCATTTTTGGCAGAATAGCCATTTTGATAATATTTATTCTGCCTGTCAAAAAGCAAGGGAGATCTTTCCATCTTCTAAGATCTTCTTCAATTTCTTTCTTCAGTCTTCTTTAATTTTCACTGTAGAGGTCTTTTACCTCTTTGGTTAGGTTTATTCCTAGGTATTTGATTGGTTTTGAAGTTATTGTGAATGGAATTGTTTTCTGGATTTCTTTCTCAGTGGATTCATCATTGGCATATATGAAAGCTACTGATTTTTTTAGGTTGATCTTGTATCCCACTACTTTGTTGAATTTGTTAATCAGTTCTAGTAGACTTTTGGTTGAGTTTTGGGTCTTCTAGATATAGGATCATGTCATCTGCAAATAGAGATCATTTCAATTCTTCTTTTCCTATTTGAATTCCTTTGATATCCTTCTCTTGTCTTAGTGCTCTAGAAAGAGTTTCTAGGATGATATTAAAAAGGAGTGGTGATAGTGGGCATCCTTGTCTTGTTCCTGATTTTAAGGGGCATACATAACAGCTGGGTCCCCTTAAGCTGAGGAGACAGAGATGAAAGTTCAGAATTATTGAGATTGCAATACAGTGCAGAACAAATTACCAGGGAGGAGGCAGTTCAGTGAAAAAAAAACATGTTCATAAATAAAAGTTTTCTTTTGAGTTTCCAGTAGAATTCCTGTATGCCTAATCTTTGTACTATGCCAAAACAAAAGAATAATTATTGAAAAAAGAACACCTATCCAAGGTCTATGAGATGAGAACTCCTGGAACTCATAAAAAGCTAGAAGATAATTATGTTCAAAATAATCAGAATGGAGAGGCCACATGGAACTCTCTAGCATTCTACAGGGACCTCAGAATTGAGCAGAGATACTAGAAATATCTCACCATAGTTTTATGTATAAGCTAACCTCAATTTAAACACTACATACAACTCATCAAAATTTAAAATAATCCTCAAAAAGATTGGACTAAAAGTAAATTGACTTCTTAGCCATGATAAAACTCAGTCACTCAACAGTATGGTACACATATTATTTAATGTATAATCCAAAATTAATTGATGTGCAAAGTAGTGAAGCAGGGCAGAGGACTGGGAAAGGAAAGGTTAAAAGAGGCCATCTGTACTAAGAACAAAACAGTAACGGTTAATAAGATATAAGGGTAGCAATGACCAGGCAAGAGCTATAGAAATCAAAACAAAACTTCAGCCCCTTCGGTTGACTGCATTCTGGGGACAACCTGTGTAAACAAGAATGGGGGGAGATGGACAGACAAGTGGTTCCAGGAGATTAGAGCCCACCAACTCAGGAAATATGATTCAAGTTAAAGCCCCCAAGACCCAATTCTGACCAGTCATAAAAGAGCAGATGGAAAACCTCAATAAGGTATAAAAACTCACCTCCCAAGAACTTCAGTAGTTACTCTCGGGGGCCCCTTCACCCTCAGTGTGGGGAGCTCTTTTTGTCTTCGATCTTTCCTTGATTTAAATCTTTGTATTTCTATACCCATCCTTCTATAGTCTGTTGACTTAACTTTGCAGACAAGAACACAGTAAGAGGAAAACCTACTACATCCTTTTGGGCAAAAATGGAAGAATCTGGTTACAGAAGTCAGTGAATGTAACCAATAAAAAAATTACTCAATAGGAATATACCCAGAAATCAACCAGATCTTTGAATTCGTAAGGATTTTAAAGCAGCTATTATAAGAAAAGCACAAATATTTTAAATAAAAGGTGAACCTATTGAGAGACAAGGGGAATTTCAGTACTCAAAAATGGAATCTATAAGTAACAAAGAAATTGATTAGAATCAAAAAGAAATTCTAAAACTAATATATAAACTTTGAAATAAAAATTGGATGGGATTAATAGAATATTGTGGAGTGTATAAAGAAAGGTGAAGCCGGGCGTGGTGGCGCATGCTTGTAATCCCAGTACTTCGGGAGACGGAGACCGGAGGATCCAGGTTCGTGGCTAGCCTCAGCTCTCTCTCTCTCTCTCTCTCTCTCTATATATATATATATATATATATATATATATCTTTCTCTCTCTCTCTCCCTGTCTCTCTCTCTCTCTACCTAGTGAGGCCCTCCGCAACTT
>PVJS01042510.1:0-17481 GCA_004027185.1 Glis glis | reverse complement strand
GAAACCGGGTCTCACGAAGTTGCGGGGGGCCTCGCTAGGTAGAGAGAGAGAGAGAGAGAGAGAGAGAGAGAGGAGAGAGGAGAGAGAGAGAGATTGATCGCACGCGCATGCGCGCTGAGGCTGGCCGCGAACCCGGATCCTCCGGTCTCCACCTCCCAAAGTACTGGGATTACAAGCGTGCGCCACCACGCCCGGCTGATTATCACTTTCTTACAGACTGAGTTGGTCATTCCTTTCCTGCACCTATGGCCTCAACCTCAGTGAAAACAAAGTGGCAGTTGGCCTTTGTTGTGCAGTTTGGGGACTACAGCTTGGGAATCTTTCTAAGCATTTTCAACCAAAACTAAATTGCAGTCAACCGTTGAAGTTTATTAAAGCATACAAACTACTTTTGAGAATTGGATTGGGTTGTTCCACATAGGAAAATGTAAATTGGGACCATTTGTAGTCACACCAAGTAGCCGAATTCGTTAGTTCCATATGGGCAGGGGCGGAGTGGAGGGTGGTAATTTGGATCATAGCCATTGTTTGTGAAAGTGCTGGGTGGGTAAAAGCATGATAGTTCTTACCATGCACTGGCGTCCCCCCCCCACCCCCAAGGCAAGTGTGTTTTTCTTTTTCCTTGCTGTAGGAAATTGTTTGCCAGATTGTGTTATTTATAACAATCTGTCATGGAACAGCTGCCAGGAAAAGAAAAGGGGCTATTCCCAGTAGCTCTCCTCACCACCCCCATTACCACCACACACACACATATCCGGTTTTCTGACTTAAGTTTTGTTTTTTTTCCTCTAGTTTTACTCAGTGGTTTTGGCTTGATAGAAAATGTTTCTGTAATGAGAGATTTCTGGGTTTTGTCATGGCTTGGCAAGTGGATTTTCTGAGCTTAATTTGTTTGCTTTAGTCAACACTAACTGGCAGCAGTTTGTGTTTTGAATTTCTAGGTGTCTTGATTTCTCCCTAAATACTAAAGTGCTGCCTTCCATTGGACACCTTGTATGTTTCAGTACTGTCAACAGTGCACACACTTTATCTTTCAGTGCTGTTCTTTTTGCCCTTGGCATTGCCCTGGCTTCTCTAGAGGAGCAGGTTTAGGATGAGGCATTATAAGAACTGTTGGAATAGTAGGGAGATCTTTAGAGATTCCAGTTGATTTCTGCAGAAGAGGCTTACTGTTTATGTTAGAAAAGAAGTGTTCCCTTGAAATATAAGGCAGCTGAGGGTTGGCGTGTTCAGGGAGCTTTCAGATTAATTGCATTTCAGATATACAATTACTTCACAATCTAAATATTCCATGTTTATTCACGGCTTATGGTTATACACAATCAAAAATACTCTGAGCTAGGTGCAGTGGCACATGCCTGTAATCACAGTACTTGGAAGGCTGAGACAGGCTTGCAGGTTCAAGGCCAGCCTGGGCAACTTAATGAGACCCTATTTCAAATTAAAAAATAAAATAGGGCTGGGGATGTAGCTCAGAAATAGAATACCCCATGGGTTCAATCTCTAGTACCACAAAACAAAACAAAAATTCTCTGGCTTTTGTCAGTTTTTCTAATCTCTCTCTCTCTCTCTCTCTCTCTCTCTCTCTCTCTCAGCCCCAGTTAGTAGAAGGCCTTTTGCATTTCTGGCGTGGGTGTGGGCTTTATGTTTTTAGAATTAAAACTGAAACTGTGGTTATTTTTTCTATTACAAATTTTATAAAAATGTAAAGAAAGTAGAATCATAAAGGTATAAAGATTATTTCTTTTTCCATTTAGGTGTTTCTTCTTCTTCCAGGATTTCCAACTTTAGAAACAATTGTACATTGATGAGACAGCAAAGATTTCCTTTGGAAGTGGCAGAGTTGCATGTAAAATGGGAATCTCAGTGAATCCATGGTGCATTCTCTGAGACAGAGGCAGGAGAAGAGCTGATGGAATAGCACCTCTGTCTGTATCCCAGGCCCTGCTCTTTCAGACTGATGCCTTTCTTCTCACACTGAGAACAGATGGCAACCAGACATTGAGGGGAGGTGTCTGATCCTTGTGATCCTTGGGGATTTTGTATTCAGTTGAGTAAAAAGTCATCTAAAAGCAAAGAAAGAAATGAGCCTCTAGGCCTGTTCACAATTATGCAGGACTTGTTCAGCATTCATGGTACTGACAGATTTAAACACTTCTGTAGATATTGACTAGCAGCATTTATTTTCCAAGACAACACTGTCACCACTTTTGAGGAATCTGCATTAGGGTCATTTTCTTCACTGTGAGGTATTACTTAATTCAATTAATTATGTAATTAATTATTAATTAATTATGGGGAACATTCAACTTGCAGAAATCAGTCATCTTATTAGAGAAACTTAGAAAAATAGAAAGGAGATTTTTCCTTAGGAAACTATCATTTTCATTATGATAAAATGGGGCAACTTCTGTACTGCTGTAGTGACAATTATGTGCATGTGTTTAGTAGTGGATAGTGTGTCCTGCCTTTCTAAGCATTGTTATAAATAGGATTCTGCAGGCTGTTTCTTCCTTACCTTGCATGTATGTGGTCTGATTTATTAATGTTTGATGGTTCCTGAATAGTGAGTTGTAGGCTTAGGAATATTTTTTCCTGAAAAGATGCTAATAGGAATTTTTTTATTTTAAGTCTTAGAGTTAAGATTCAGAAAGAATTAAGAGAGCCTTAATTTGAATTCTTAGAAAAGAATTCAAATTTGAACTTTGTAACTTTAGGAACCCTTCAAAAGAAATAGTTTAGGCTAGTCGGGTGTGGTAGCACCCCTGTAATCCCAATACTTGGGAGACAGACAGTAGGATTGCAGGTTCGAGGACAGCCTCATAGCGAGATCTTGTGCCAAAAACAAAAAATAAGCTAGGCGTGGTGGCGCATGCTTGTAATCCTAGTACTTGGGAGGCTGGGACAGGAGGATCACAGGTTCACAGTCAGCCTCAGGAACTTAGTGAGGCCCTCTGCAACTCAGTGAGACTGTGTTTCAAAATAAAAGAATAAATCAGGCTGGGGGTGTAGCTCAGAGGTAGAATGCCCCTTGGTTCCATCCCCAGTACCACAAAAAATAAATAAGTAAATAAAAAGGTTTGAATATGTTAGCTCAGAGGCAGAATGCCCCTGGGTTCAGTTTCTTCTACCATTAAAAAAAAAAAGTTGTTTAGGCTATAAATGAGTTATATGAGTGGGACCTGGTAGTGCACACCTGTAATCCCAGTACTTGGGAGGCTGAGACAGGCGGATAGTGGGTTCAATGGTAGCTTCAGCAATTTAGCGAGGCCCTAAGCAACTTAGTTAGACCCTGTTTCAAAATAAAAAATAAAATAGGGATGTGGGTATAAATCAGAGGTAGCATGCCCCTGGGTTCATGGTTTAACCCCAGTACCAAAAAAAAAGTTGTATGTAGGAAAAGAAATGGTGGCTATAGAGATTCTGTATTCAGAAATAGGCAGTAAGACAAGGTCTTCTGATGGTTGGTGATGGTTGATTCTCACTTTCTGAGTAAAAAGACTTTCCTTTAGTAGAATATGAGTTGAAGTTGGGAGATGTAGCTCATTGGTAGAGAACCTCCTTAACATGTGGGTTCAATCTCAACACAAAAGGAAGGAAAGGAGGATGGGAGGGATGGATATGAGTTGAAATCATCCTTTTTTTTTTCTTCACCCAAAGCAGGAATCTTGATTTTAAATTAAAATTTTAGGAAGGAACTACACCAAGTGTTGTGTGCATGTATATTTGTATCACTTTGAACATTGCTGTGATATATAATTACAATGCACTTATAGAAATGTTTAAAAAATAAAGCAAAATCTAAAAAAAAGGAAAATTGGAACTACTAAAATGACCATGTAAATGTTCACTTTATTCCTGTACCTTGAAAAGTGTGTGTGTGTGTGTGTGTGTGTGTGTGTGTGTGTGTGTGTTACTGGGAATTGAACCCAGGGCCATTCTACCTCTGAACTACACCCCCAGCCATTTATTTATTTATTTATTTATTTACTTATTTATTTATTGGTGCTGAGGATAAAACCAGAGCCCTTCTACTTCTGAGCTACACCCCCAGTCCTATTTAATTTTTTATTAGGAAACAGGGTCTCACTAGGTTGCTGAGGCTGGCTTTGAATCTGTGGTCCTCCTGTCTCAGCCTCCCAAGTACTGGAATTACAGGCATGTGTCACCATGCCTGGCTTATTTTTTATTTCTGAAACAGGGTCTCACTAATTTGCTGAGGGCTTCGCTAGGTTGCTGAGGTTGGCCTTTTTTTCTTTTTTACGGTACTGGGGATTGAACCCAGTGTTTCAATCTTCTGTTTTCTGCATTTTATGATAAAACATAGTAGCAGAGTGTATAAGTAGAAATGTTTAAAATAAGTAGCTTTGGTTAGCCACTTATATTTGAAATTTTCTAGTCCCAGTTTCCTCCAGGCCTCATAATAGGACCTAGCTAAGTGTAGAGTAAGTGCTCAATAAATAGTAGATAAATTAATTATTACAAATGATAATTCAGAGTGTTCTTGAGCACTTCTAATGATGGGAAACTCTTTATCTTACAAAATTATTCTTTTTGGCTAGCTTTGATTGACAGAAAGTTAACATAGAAACCAGAAATGTTTACCTGTTGTTCTTAGTTTTTGTTCTAGAGCTACTCAGCTAAAATTTCCTTCCTCCTTCAGATTGTCAAGGTGTGTGGGTGGGTAGGGGGCTACACCCCTAGCTCTTTTTATTTTTTCTTTTGAAACAAGGTCTTACTAGGTTGCTGAGGGTCTGGCTAAGTTGCTGAGGCTGGTCTTGAACCTGTGATCCTCCTGTCTCAGCCTCCCAAGTACTGGGATTATAGGCGTGCACCACCACACCAGCTAGATTGTCAAGTATTTGGAGAGTCATTACCTCTTTCTTTCTTTCTTAATCCTACTTCTTGTCCTGCCCACTCTCCCACCCCCACATTCAATTTTTCTTTTCTCTACCAAATATATTGTTTTCTTTCAGCTATCATGGTTTCTAGCTCTTTTACTGACTTAATAACCATTTTTATACTTTTTTTCTTTTTGGTACTGGAGATTGAGCCCAGGAGCATTCTATCTCTGAGCTACACCCTCAGCCCTTTTAACTTTTTATGTTGAACAGAGTTTCACTAAGTTGCTGAGGCTAGCCACAAACCTGTGATCCTCCTGTCTCAGCCTCCCAAGTACTGGCATTACAGGTGTGTACCACCATTCTTAGCTACCATTTTTATACTTTTTATCTTATCAAGGTTACTCTTAAAATACAATATTCTAGCTGATATCTAATAGCCACAATATAGGGTACTAGACAGACCTAATTTTTTTGTGTGTATGTGGTGCTGGGGATCAAACCTAGTGTCTTGTACATTCTAGGCAAGCACTGTAACACTGAACTACATTCCTCCAAGACAGACTTAAATTTATAGTATCCCAGACACAGTGCAGCTGGGCGTGGTAGTGCACACTCATAGTCCCAGTACTTGGAAGGCTGAGACAGGAGGATACCAGGTTCAAGACCAGCCTTGGCAACTTAGTGAGCCCCTCAGCATCTTAGTGAGAACCTCTTTCAAAATAAAAAATAGAAAAGGCTGGGGGTATAGCTTAGAGTTAAAATACCCCTGGATTATTCCTTACCCCATCCCCTAAGATACAATGGACTGGAACTTCCCTTAAATGGGTCTTCAAACTAGCAAATATATAATGTATGTGTGTGTAATACAGATTCTTTAGTTCTGTGAATAGCCATTACTAGTTGTTAGGTCTTAGTTACCTAACTATAAATCTATTTCTTCGTCTATAAATTACTATTAATAATAGTTCTTAAGCCGGGTGTGGTGGCTCACACTTGTAATCCCAGCACTTGGGAGGCTGAGACAGGAGGATCCCAGGTTGGAGGCCAGCCTCAGCTACTTAGTGAGGCCCTCCACAACTTAGTGAGACCCTATTTCAAAATAAAGAATAAAATATAGAGCTGGGGTGTACCTTGGAGGTAGAATGCGTTCAATCCCCAGTACCAAAATAATAATAATAATAATAGTTCTTAGCCAGGCATGGTGGTATACGCCTGTAATCCCAGTTCTTGGGAGGCTGAAACAGGAGGATCACAGGTTCAGGACAGCCTCAGCAACTTAGCGAGACTCTCAACAACCTAGTAAGACCCTGTTTCGAAAAGAAAAAGTAAAAATGGGCTGGAGATATAGCTCGGAGTTAGAATGCTCCTGGAATCGATCTCCAGTAACACACACATACACACACACAATGAATAATACTAGTTCTTAGAAGATAGAAATGATGCATGCAAAGTGTCATCATAATTCCTGACCAATAGTAAGCAATAAATATTAATTACCAGAATTAGTTTTTATTATAATTAATTTGTTTTGTTTTGTTTTATTTTATTTTGTTTTACAGGACTAGGGATTGAACCCAGGGGCATTCTACCTCCAAGTTACACCCCCAGCCCTATTTTTTATTCTTTCTTTTTTTATTTATTTATTTTTTTGCGGTACTGGGGATTGAACCCAGGGGCATTCTACCTCCGAGCTACATCTCCAGCCCTATTTTTATTCTTTATTTTGAAACAGGGTCTCATTAAGTTGCGGAGGGCCTCACTAAGTAGCTGAGGCTGGTCACGAACCTGCAATCCTCCTATCTCAGCCTCCCAAGTACTGGGATGAAAAGCGTGCACCACCACGCCTGGCTATGATAATTAATTCGAATTATAAAAATTGTAATAAGAACAACCATCATTATGAGAAAATCTTTTTCTGTGTGTGGTACTGGGGATCAAACCCAGGGGTGTTCTACCTCCAAGCTATACCCCCAGTCCTATTCTATTCTTTATTTTGAAACAGGGTCTCACTGGGTTGGGGAAGGCCTCACAAGTTGCTGAGGCTGGCCACGAACCGCAATCCTCCTGTCTCAGCCTCCCAAGTACTAAGATTACAAGCGTGCACCACCATGCCCAGCTATGAGAAAATCTTTTCTTTTTTTTTTTTTTTTTGGTGCTGGGGGTTGAACCCAGGGGCACTCTACCTCTGAGCTACACCCCCAAACCTGTTTTACTTCTTATTTTGAAACAGGGTCTCACTAAGTTGCAGAAGGCCTCACTAAGTTGCTGAGGCTGGCCACGAACCTGCGATCCTCTTGTCTCAGCCTCCCAAGTACTGGGATTACAAGCATGCGCCACCATGCCCAGCTTCCATTCATTTTTTTGTTTGTTTTGGTGCTGGGGATTGAACCCAGGGCCTCACATACGATAAGCACATGTTCTACCACTGAACCTCACCCCTAGCCCCTCATTCATAAATTATTAAATTCCTACTACCAGGCACTGTGATTGTAGGCCTAATTTTTCTTATTCATAACAATAGAAGAGACTAACCAGGCATGCTGTCACATGCCTATAATCCCAGCTACTCAGGAGGCTGAGGCAAGAGGATTACAAGTTTGAGACCAGCCTGGGCAATACAGCAAGACCCTCATCTCAAAAAAAATAAATAAAGGAGACTAATAATATTAACAGTAACATCACTCCTCATATGGTATTGTTACAAGATTAAATGAGTGCTTTGTACATACCTGAGATTGTATTGTAATTGTTTACTACCTAGAATGTGAGTTCCCAAAGAATGGGGCATTGCATTATATTCATATAGTACTTTTGCAAAGTGATTGTTCTATAAAGATAATTCATATATAATTTATAATTTGTAAGGCATAGAAATAGACATTGTGGAACTTTTCAGACTATTACTTAGAGACCTGGGTCTAGAGATGTCTCAGCACTGCCCAGTAAGGTTCACAAGGGGGCAGTAGAGATTCTAGACCCTCCCCCAGCACAATTCCATTGGAACAACTCCATTCATTTTACTTTTTTTGCTATTAAAATATACATATATTTTATATCTATATGTATTGTATATGTGTATATATATATATTGAAAATATTTTGTTTGTGTGCTTCTAAGCCAATGTAACTTTATCTTGTGATGATTTATGTGATCAGTTGTCCTTTGGTATGTTGACATTCCCCTTCTTCATTTGACAGACAAATGTGCTGGTCCTGAGCTGTGATCTGATAACAGACGTTGCCTTACATGAGGTTGTGGACCTGTTTAGAGCTTACGATGCAACACTTTCCATGTTAATGAGAAAAGGCCAAGATAGTTTAGAACCAGTTCCAGGTCAAAAGGGGAAAAAAAAAACAGGTAAGGAAGATTGGAGTTTGTTTGTTGGGTTTTATTCATTCATTCATTCATTCATTCATTCATTCATGATACTGAGGATTGAACCAGGGGGCATTCTACCTCTGAACTACACCCCAGTCCCTTTTTTTTTGTTTTGTTTTGGAAACAAGGTCTCTCTAAGTTACCTTGCACTGGCCTTAAACCTGTGATCCTCCTGTCTTAGCCTCCCAATTACTGGGATTACAGGCGTGCACCACCAAGTCTGGCCTGTTGGGTTTTATAAATATTAATATCAATCATGCTTTAATTTAAGAAACATTTATTGGGAACCTGCTATGCACCATAGGAACTGATGGCATATAGTCAAATAAGACAGTGCCTGACTTAAAAATGCTTATAATTATTAATTAGATTCTATAATGTCCTTTTGTATGTGGAGAGGAGCATTCAAAACTATTTGCATTCTATTTAAGGCTCAAATAATTGGATGCATATGCATTTGTCCCTCAGTATCTGTGGGGGATTGGTTCTTGGACACATGAATGCTGGTATGTGCATGCTCGTACGCACACATGGACAAACACATACACTGTAATAAAATCTGTACATGCCCATTTTATATAAAATGATGTAGTATTTGGATATAATCTATACACATCTTATATACTTTTAATCATCTCTAGATTACCTATAATAACTGATAGAATATAAATGCTGTGTAAATGGTTGTTATACTATTTTTTTAGGGAATAATGACAAGGAAAAAAAAAAACCTGTACATGTTCAGTACAGATGCAATTTATTTTTCCCCAAAAATATTTTCAATCTATGGTTGGTTAAATCCCAGATATGGAACCTGTGAATACAGAGGCTGACTGTATCTAAGAAACAAAAACTCTAATTTAAAATCTCTGTTTTTTTCTTTTTTTGAGTACTGGGGATTGAACCCAGGGATATTCTATTTCTGAGCTATACCTCAGCCCTTTTCATTTTTTGTGTTTTGTTTTTTTGTTGTTGTTTTGTTTTTTTGGTACTAGGGATTGAACCCAGAGGCATTCTACCTCCGAGCTATACCCCCAGCCCTATTTTATTTTTATTTGGAAACGGGGTCTCACTAGGTTGATGAGAGTCTCACTACTTGCGGAGGCTGTCCTCAAACCTGCAATCCTTGTCTCAGCCTCCCAAGTACTGGGATTACAGATGTGCGCCACCATGCCCGGCTATATTTTTTGTGTTTGAAACAGGGTCTTGCTAGGTTGCTGAGAGTCTCGCTGAATTGCAGAGGCTGGTCTCAAACCTTTGATCCTCCTGTCTTAGCCTCCCAAGTACTGGGGTTACAGACATGTGCCACTGTGCCTAGCTTAAAATCACATTTTAAAGTATTTAAAATTTAAGCCAAGAGTGGTGATGCACGCTTGTAAAAAATGTAGCTGGGCATAGTGGCTCATGCCTGTGATCCTAGTACTTAGGAGGGTGAGACAGGAGGATCGCAGATTTGTGGCCATCCTCAGCAACTTAGCAAGGCCTTCCACAACTTAGTGAGACCCAGTTTCAAAATAAAAAAATAAAATAGAGAAATAGGGCTGGGAGTATAGTTCAGAGGCAGAATGCCCCTGGGTTTAATACCTAGTGCCACGCGCGCGCGCGCACACACACACACATACACACGCACGCATATTTAAAATTTGAGTAATTAAGTCAGGCATGGTGGCACATGCTTGGGAGACTGAGACAGAAGGGTCACAGGTTCGAGGACAGCCTCAGCAAATAGTGAGACTTTCATCAACCTAGCGAGACCCTGTTTCAAAATTAAAATAAAATAGGGCTTGGGGTATAGCTTGGAGGTAGAATGCCCCTGGATTCAATCCCTAGTGCCACAAAAAAATTTTTTGAGTAATTAGATACCTTTAAGCAATTAAAATTTCTTTTAAAATTTAGTATGTTAGTATATTTGATTCTTTTGAATACTTTAGTCACTCTAAGTAGCCAATAAACATGATACTTATTAGTCATGCTTGTTTTCTTTTTTTTGCGGTACCGGGGATTGAACCCAGGGGCGTTCTACCTCCGCGCTATACCCCCGGCCCTATTTTTTTATGCTTTTTTTATTTTGAAACCGGGTCTCACAAAGTTGTGGAGGGCCTCACTAGGTAGAGAGAGAGAGAGAGAGAGAGACAGGAAGAGGGAGAGAGAGAGCGAGAGAGCAAGCGAGCGAGTACTGAGGCTGGCCCCGAACCCAGATCCTCCGGTCTCCACCTCCCAAAGTACTGGGATTATAAGCATGCGCCACTATGCCCGGCGCATCATTCTTGTTTTCTAGAACTATAACATAATTATATTTTCCTAGGATTCTAGAAGTAATTTCTTGTTTTTGTTCTTTTTTTATTTGTTTGTTCTGGTTTTGTGGTACTGGTGATGGAACGCAGGGGCCTTCTACGTCCAGACTACACTCCCAGACCTATTTTATTTCTTATTTGGAAACAGGGTCTTGCTGAGTTGCTGAGAGCCTCACTAAGTTGCTGAGGCTGGCTTCAAACCTGTGATACTCCTTTCTCAGCCTCCCAAGTACTGAGATTACAAGCATGCGCCACCATGCCTGGCTTGTTTTTGTTTTTAATCTTCAGAGAGCTGTAGTAATCTTACCAGACCAAAAAGAAAAGGACTAGCATTCTAGTCCAGCCAAAATTTGAGAATTTGGGTTTTTGACCTGTTGATTTTTTATTGGAACATGGTAACCGATTACTTTTCCCAGAGTATTTCAGACCCATGCCACTGATTCCATGACTGGGCTACTTTATATAAATGAACTTAGGACCAGAAAGTTTTTTAAGGTCACACTTCATATGGGTTTTAGTTTTTCCTGTATTAATGTGTTTTTTCCCTGGAATGATGTATTCTTTCGGTTTTGCTAGCCAGTATTATGTAACCCATTATCCTGTCGCTATTATATTTATTTTTGGTACTGGGAATTAAACCCAAGGGCATTCTACCTCCAAACTACACCCCCAGCCCTTTTTGTTTATTTATTTTATCTTTAAATGGGGCCTTACTAAGTTGCTGAGGCTGGCCTTGAACAGGCAATTGTCTTGTCTCAATCTCCCGAGTACTGGGATTACAAGCATGAGCCACCATGCCTGGCCTGTTATTATTCTATACATACACACAGTCTTATTATTAGAATCTGTGTATAGCTTACTAGTATTTTACTATTATTAATAGAGTCACTTAAAGCTTTCATTCTGAGGATGAATGAATAATCTAGTTTGTATTTTTAGCTCTCTTTAGAGCATTTGAATAATTTATAATTATGTTTGTTTTTGTTTTGGGGTTTTATTTTGTTTTGTTTTGGTGGTAGTGGTACTGAGAATTGAACCCAGGGGTGTTTTGAGCTACACCCCCAGCCCTATTTTTTATACTTTATTTTGAAACCGGGTCTCACAAAGTTGCGGAGGGCCTCACTAAGGGGAGAGAGAGAGACAGAGACAGAGAGAGAGAGAGAGAGAGAGAGCTGAGGCTGGCCGCGAACCCAGATCCTTCGGTCTCCGCCTCCCAAAGTACTGGGATTACAAGCGTGCGCCACCATGCCTGGCCTGCCACAGGTCTTTACACAGGTTCTTTGCCTGAAATGCTCTCCAACACATGCACTATAAATCTACCTTAACCTTCAAATTACTTTCTGAAAGAGGCCTTCTCTCTCTTTGTAATATAAAAGTATATCCTCTTGTTTGCCTACATATAGCAGCCTGCTCTCTTATTTACTCTTTCCTTTATTATCTTGTAAGCTCCAGGAGGGCAAAGATCATAAATTTTTTAATTTTATCCCCAACACCTGGCCCCGTTATAGCCCATGGTGAGCAGTCAATAGATATTATTGAATAGCCTGCCTATAAATATGGCTTTTATTGCTCTCCAGGCAAGTAAAGGTGGACCTGAACCCTAGCAATTTGAACTCCTGAAGATGTGAATTTGAGCTATAGTTGGATTTATGGATAGGTATTATAAGAGACTATCAGCCAGGCGTGGTGGTACACGCTTGTAATCCCAGTACTTGGGAGGCTGAGACAGGAGGATAGCAGGTTCGTGGCCAGCCTCAGCAACTTGTGAGGCCCTCTGCAACTTAGTGAGACCCTATTTCAAAATAAATTAAAAAAAATCGGGCTGGGGATGGAGCTCAGATGTAGAATGCCCCTGGGTTCAATCCCCAACACTGCAAAAAATAAAAAAAGAAACCATTAGTTTATAATGATATCAGCAATATGGATCTAGCAGACTAACATTAGATCATCTATTAATAGAAGATGGGTATGGTGGCATACACCAGTACACTCAGTACTTGGGAGGATGAGACAGGAGAGTCACAAGTTTGATACCAGCCTCAACAACTTAGTGAGACCCTGTTTCAAGAAAATAATCCGGGCGTGGTGGTGCATGCTTGTAATCCCAGTACTTAGGAGGCTGAGACCGGAGGATCCAGGTTCGCAGCCAGCCTCAGCTACTTAGTGAGGCCCTCTACAACTTAGTGAGGCCCTGTTTCAAAATAAAGAATTAAAAAATAGGGCTGGGGGTGTAGCCTGGAGGTAGAATACCCCTGGGTTCAATCCCCAGTACCGGGGGAAAAAAAAAAAGAAAAGAAAAAAAAGGCTGGGGGTGTAGCTCAGGTGTAGAATGTCCCTGGGTTGTATCCCCAGTACCAAAAAAAAAAAAAAAAGAATTATGTTTAGAAGTGATTTCATTATTTAAAATAGTTGTATATATTTATGGGGTACAATGTTGGCTTTTGTGATACTGGGGATTGAACCCAAGGGCATTCTACCTCTGAGCTACAACCCCAGCCCTTTGTGGTTTTTTGGTTTTGAAACAGGGTCTCACTAGGTTGTTGAGAGTCTCACTAAAATGCTGAGGCTGTCCTTTTTTTTTTTTCTTTGCCGTACCGGGGATTGAACACAGCGGCGTTCTACCTCCGCGCTACGCCCTCGGCCCTATTTTTTATACTTTTATTTTGAAACCAGGTCTCACGAAGTTGCGGAGGGCCTCACTAAGGAGAGAGAGAGACAGGGAGAGAGAGAGCGAGAGAGCTGAGGCTGGCCGCGAACCCGGATCCTCCGGTCTCCGCCTCCCAAAGCACTGGGACCACAAGCGTGCGCCACCACGCCCGGCCGAGGCTGTCCTTGAACCTGCAATCCTCCTGTCTCAGCCTCCCAAGTACTGGGATTACAAGCGTGTGCCACCACGCCTGGCTAAAATGAGATGTTTGTAAAGCATGGGGCCCACTACCTGAAACATAATAGGTACTTAATAAATTCTAATTCCTGTTATAATTTGGTGCTCAGATCCCCAGTTTACAAGTACATTAAATTTTAATGCAGTTGTTGGATTTAGGACATATGCTGTTTGTAAAATCTATGTTAACTTTTTCATAGGAAACAGATAATCAAGATTTGCTCTCAAGCTAAAATCCAATGAAGTCAGGCATGGATCCTCTGGTCTCAGCCTCTCAAGTACTGGGATTACAAGCATGCGACACCATGCCTGGATTTATTTTATTTTTAATGTGGTGCTCGGGACCAACCCCAGGGCCTTGCACATACTAAGCATGTGCTGTACCACTGAGCCACATCCCCAAGCCCTGTTTCTAGTTTGCATTTAGTTTTTCTTTTTATCAGTTTTATATGTCCATAATTTACAGTCATATTTAGAATAAATAGCATCCCTCACTTGTCTGTTCTCATCCCACTTGAGCAGCCACTTTCAACACTGAGCTAATTTTTTGGTATTTAAATATGTATCTCTAGCTGGGCATGGTGGTGCACGCTTGTAACCCCAGTACTTGGGAGACTGAAATGGGAGGATCATAGGTTTGCGGCCAGCCTCAGCTGCTTAGTGAGGCCCTCTGCAACTTAGTGAGACCCTTTTCTAAATAAAGAAAAAAAATCGGTCTGGGGGTGTAGCTCAGAGGTAGAATGCCCCTGGGTTCAGTCACCAGTACTGCAAATAAATAAATAAATAATAAATAAATAAATAAATATGTATCTCTGAAGAACACCTTTTTTTTAGTTTTAGGAATTATCTATTGACTTCCTACTCTGGAATTTAAAGATTGTGTTCTATTTTACCACACCATCTGCCCCCACTGCCATATGCAAATTTCCAGTCTGCTCAACTTTGTAATATAGTTATTGATATTATTGATATTGTATTGTTGATTAACTGAATATTTAATGTTTACATTATGGCTACATAAATAGTACTCACAAGTCGGGTGTGGTGGTGCATGCTTGTAATCCCAGTACTTGGGAGGTTGAAACTGGAGGATCACAAGTTGGAGGACAGCCTCAGCAATTTAGAGAGGCCCTCAGTAATTTAGTGAGACTCTATTTCAAAATAAAAAAATTAGCTGGGCATGGTGGCACACGCTTGTCATCCCAGTAATTGAGAGGCTGAGACTGGAGGGTCGCAGGTTCGAGACCAGCCTCGGCTACTTAGTGAGGCCCTCCGCAACTTGGTGAGAACCTGTTTCAAAATAAAGAATAAAAAATAGGCCTGGGGGTATAACTCGGAGGTAGAATGTCCCTGGGTTCAATCCTCAGTACTGCCAAAAAAATAAAACTTTCCAGTTTTCTGTAATTTGTATCATAGTCTGAGGTTCCAGTTACTATGGTAACTACAAAGAACCAACACAAGGAGGAGAGCCTGAGAGGGAGAGAAATGTGGCTAAAGTGCAACAGAGCTGAAAAATTGGCTTGCTGGAAATTAATTGCTCCCAGGATATTCAGTTATTCAAGATTTTTGTTTGGCCTACGGACTTGGGTAGGATAAGCACTCCAAATTATATCCAAAAATAACATCTCTCTGTTTCTTTTTTAAATGACTGGCTCTTAATCAGACCTTTGCAGACTTTCTTAAATTCTTAAGTTTCCGTGTGATGGATGAATTGACATATGTCAAAACTGCTTTGTGGCATTTGGAATTCTCTGCAAAATTTAGCTTCAAATTTGCAGTATTTGCTCTTCCTTTTTTTGGATTTCACTGATTTTGTTTATGGGGGGTATAATTTTTCTATCTATTCAGGTTCAAACACTGCTTATAAAAGATGACCAGATACTGTATGATTGATGGTCTTGAATGTTTTTAATCATTTGAACTAAATATATACAACTGAATAATATATTTGGTTCTAGATATACAGGCGGCTTTGGCAACAGTGGAGCATGTTCAGAAAAAAGAGGCAGACAAGCCAAGCATGGTGCACACCTATAATCCCAGTACTTGGGAGGCTGAGACAGGAGGATCACAGGTTTGAGGCCAGCCTCAGCAACATAGCAAGACTATCAGTAGCCTAGCAAGACCCTGTTGCAAAACAATAAATAATAAATAAATAAATAATATATATATATGTATATACATATGCAGACAAATTCATCTTTACAGATAACATTTTTCCTAGAGTTAAATTTCCAATTTCAGCCGGGCGTGGTGGTGCACACTTGTTTTCCCAGTACTTTGGGAGGTGGAGACCGGAAGATCCGGGTTCGCGGCCAGCCTCAGCTCTTGCTCTCTCTCTCTCTCTCTCCCTGTCTCTCTCTCTCTCTCTCTCTCTCTGTCTCTCTCCTTAGTGAGGCTCTCCGCAACTTCGTGAGACCCGGTTTCAAAATAAAGCATAAAAAATAGGGCCGGGGGCGTAGCGCGGAGGTAGAACGCCCCTGCGTTCAATCCCCGGTACCGCAAAAAAAAAAAAAAAAAAATTCCAATTTCTCCTTTTCTAGAAAGGTACTAAAGCATTGCTTTGTTTGATTTTTTGAGGATCAAATAAGAACATGTATTCTGTTTAATTTTTTGTAGCTTAAACATTTTATTTAATATTTTAGTTAATAGCACTATTACAAGTTCTTTGTAACTATTAACTCATTTGAAGCTGGGCATGGTGGCACACACCTATATTCCCAGCTACTCAGGAGGCTGAGGCAGGAGGATTACGAGCTCGCAAACTCAAGACTGGGTAACACAGTGGGGCCCCAGCTTAATAAATAAATAAATAAATATTGACCTACTTTTATCTTCATAACAAACTTATGAAGTAAACACTATTATCCCAATTTTATAGATGAAACTGAGGAACAGAGATGTTAAGTAACTTACTCAGGCATAAACTAGTAAGTGACTGAGCTGGAATTCATAACCAGGTGGTCTAGCTTCAGAAGCTCTGTTCTTGATCATTATACTTTGCTTCCTCTATGTAAACATGCCTTTGTAGAATACAGATCATAGGCTCCTAAACTGGGTGATACCACCCCCAGAGGGTGCTGGAGCCAAAAAGAATGCACATTTGTCACTACCTATTTCTGGTTTTTCTTTGTTGTTTATTTGTGGTTTTGTGTTTTTGTTTTTTGTGCATGGGAGGGGTACTGGGGGCATCTTTCTTTTTATTCCCTTAAAGAAAATAGATTTCAGCTGGGCGTGGTGGCACACTCCTGTAATCCCAGTACTTGGGAGGCTGAGACCGGAGAATCACCAGTTCACGGCCAGCCTCAGCAACTTAGTAAGGCCCTCTGCAACTTAGTGAGACCCTGTTTCAAAATTAAAAAAATAAAATAAAATAGGGTTGGGGGTATAGCTCTGAGGTAGAAGGATTCAAACTCCGGTTAAAAAAAAAAAAAAAGATTTCCAGGGAGGCACTGAGTGACCTCAGACAATGCATATAGATGTTTGTAGCACATGTTGCTGAGTGTCCAACTTCCATCATTGTACTGGCTGTTACAGGAGACATAAAACAATCATACACCTGCCTTTTTTATTTTTCAGTTCTAGAGATTGAACCCAGGGTACTTTACCACTGAGCTACATCCCCAGCCCTTTTAATTTTTTTTACTTTTGAGACAGAGTCTCACTAAGTTGCTGAAGCTGGCCTCGAACTTGGAATCTGCCTTCCTCAGCATCCCAGCTTGCGTGCTTCTCTCTGTAGCTGTGATTACAGGCATGCCCCACTACACCCAGTTAATCAACCTATCTTGGATAAGTTTATACGCTGGTTAGGGGGAAGAAATATAACAGAAAATAGCAATAATATGGTAGCCTGTAAGATCATTATCTACCACAGAACTCTCTATATCTTGTAAAATGTACACTTTTTATTTTTTATTTTTATTTATTTATTTTTTTTTTTTTTTTGCGGTACCGGGGATTGAACGCAGGGGCGTTCTACCTCCGTGCTACGCCCCCGGCCCTATTTTTTATACTTTATTTTGAAACCGGGTCTCACGAAGTTGCGGAGGGCCTCACCAAGGAGAGAGAGAGAGAGAGAGA
>PVJS01042509.1:0-17481 GCA_004027185.1 Glis glis | reverse complement strand
TACTTTGGGAGGCCGAGACCGGAGGATCCGGGTTCGCGGCCAGCCTCAGCTCTCTCTCTCTCTCTTTCCCTCCCTTTCTCTCTCTCTCTCTCTCCTTAGTGAGGCCCTCTACAACTTCGTGAGACCCGGTTTCAAAATGAAGTATAAAAAATAGGGCCAGGGGTGTAGCGTGGAGGTAGAACGCCCCTGGGTTCAATCCCCGGTACTGCAAAAAAAAAAAAAAAAAAGAAAGGGAAAGATGGGTTCCTGAATTCCAGAGAGAATTACTCTCTATGGCTCTAATTGTTCCTGTTCCTTAGACACTAAGAGACATTCCTTCTAGCCTTTAAAAAAGGTCTCCTTTGACTTAAACTTACTAAACTGTATTCACTTTGAAAACAAGAGAATAAAGAAAAGCATTCTTAATGTGATATATCCCCATTTTGGAAGGGAAGTTCAAGGTCACCTAATAAGCTTTGCATTAGCATGTTTCAGCCTTATATCCCAAACTTCCTTTCTGATTGTTTTACAACAAGCATATTGCAAATCCAAACGGAAGCATGTGAATCGAATCTAGAAAAATAGTAGAAAGTAACTCATGAAAAACTACATATTTTACATGGGTTTCTTTTTACTTGAAATTTGGAGCTGACAAATTTAAGTGAAATGTATATTTTCTGGTAATTCCCAGGCACAGCCTCTATGAAATGTGCCCTAAGACAAATGTGTTATACTCAAGCTCTTCTCAAAAATAAATCCTCATTGTCAACCAAATATTCACTATAAAAAACAAACTAGTAATTAATGCAGCTTCCTAATCTTCAAACATCTACAATTCATGCTGTTTTATTAATACTTTCTACCCCCCTACTCAACATATTCTTTTCATCCTCGGGGACACCAAGTTTTACATTCACAGCTTGCTCAATACCTTTCTTCTCTTTGTTTTTATTAGTGGTTTTATTGTTGAAAGTATCTGTTGAGTATTCGATCCTCATCACTCAAACATGCACACTACTGCATGTATAATAAGCACACGCAGACTGCTAACATGTTTGATTTACAAACATCTTTAGTAGGCCTCCAGGTAATCACAGAAAGCCCCCCCACAAGTCGCTGCCCTTTCATTCCTCATTACTTAATGGAGAAAACAGATTGATCTGTTGTCTGACAATTTGTCATCCCCCACAGCCCACTGGTGTCAATCAGAGCTGGGGGACAGACATTCATCACAACAACCTGGACCTTGTCATTAAAAATAGACGTGGATTTCCTGTAAAGTTGATCTGAAATCAGAGTGCCCACAAAAAAGGCAGTAAACAGGACACCTTTGAAGGCCACTGGAAGGTAACTATTAGCTATTAAAGGATATCCACACCATTTTGTTCAAATCCATGGTCATGTCTCTCATAGATGAAAGAACAAGAGAGAAAAAAGGAAGGGAGGGGACCAAGTGATGTCTGGGAAATGTGAACTGATAATTTAGGGTTTAAGTGCCCAATTCTTTAGGGTTTAAATGTGACTACTGGGGGTAGATGCAGGGATGAATTCATTGCATTTATAAATTAAAAAACATACTCGGAATACTCTAGTAAAGGCTCTCTTTTCTAAGTTGCCATTGCTAAAGTATTCCCTTTAACAGCACTGTGTAATAATGATGAAGATCAAGCAAAACTTCAGAGAAAACTACATGGAGAACATTAATCAAAATATTTAAAATTACATTTGTTTTAGAATTAGGTTGATAGCAATTAACATTAAAAAATCCTCTGCCCTAAAAAATTGTGAAATATATGTATCTATCATTGCTTAGCTCTCAGAACAGAGTTCAGGAGCAATCAATTTTTTATTGCCATTACAATTACTTGGAAAGTCCAATATTGCAAGGAAAATAATTGTTTCTCTTAAACTATGTTAGAAAAATGCTTATTAAATTGATTAAACATTTTCATTGCAGGGTAGGGTTTCTAATAGTGAAATATTATTCTCCTGATTTTCTTATCCGGTTCATGATGAAAAGTCAATGACAAGATGAATTGAAAGGACACTGCCCTATCATTGAGCTGGTGATTACTCGCTTAAACTGTGTTTCATCTAGATGCTTCTTAATTATATAATTTATTGACTATTCTAAAAAGACAAATGTAACTACAATGGAACTTGAAGTATCCTATTATTATTTATATGATTTAAATTTTAATTTATTAATTCATAAAAATGAAAATTGTGTACTACCTCCATTCATTCATTCAGTTGGACATTCATTCATTCTTCTATTGATTCAGCAAATATTCACCAAGCCCTTCTAATTTTTATGCACAGTAATAGAATCTGAGTGAACAGTGATGAATGCAAATGACAAGGCCTCTCTGCCTTAATGGAATTGTAAAACTGAAGAATGAAACAGAATGTAAGCAAGTCATCATGAATATATCATAACTTTTGCAAAGTGTGATAAATGAAGTAGAAAGGGGTCAGGAGAAAGAAAAATAATTTGGAGGAGGGAACCAGATAGCAAATCAGGTTCATCTTCTTTAAGATTGAGTCAGAGAAACAAAGAGCAAAGGAGGTCCAGAATATACAAAACAAGGGAGAACATCTCAAGCAGAGGAAACACTGTATTATCGAGGTCTAAAAACTTGGTCAGGATTTAGTGAAGAAGGAAAGAAGCTCCCTAGATGATGCTGGGTAAGTAGGCAGGGTGAGGGTTTTGGATTATCATTTGCAAGTGATGGAAAACAAGAAAATGCCAAGATCTCTCCGACATAATTTCTAGTGGCTCTGTCAATCAGCATAATCCTCCACTCATTGTAAAAGTCAATAAATGCACATTCATTCTAAGACAAAAATCCCACATCCGGTAGAAAATATAACCATGAAACGAATGCATAAAAATGACGGCAAAGATGTCTGTTGCAGTATTATTTATGATGATAATAATTTAAGAAAATGAAAAACTTCAACTATTTTAAAGTAAAGGATGCACTTGGACCAACAACAAACTCAAAGCTAAAGCTATATTTTGTATTATTTAAATTTCCTATACTTTTAATCATCATTTATATTACAAAGTCCATGAAAATACCTCATATGAATGTTTAGGAAGCATGTTCAAAGTACATGATTAGATATTTAAATACTTAGATGTAAATTGTCATATTTTTATAATTCTTTATACTTTGAAAAACTGAGAAAAGACTAAGTGTGGGAGCCTGACCAAATAAATTATGTTAACCTCACCTTAAGAAAAATATTATGTACATATATGTTTGTGTCTGTGTAATCTTTTTCAAATTCATAAATACAAAGATACAAAGAAAGCTTAAGAAACAAAGAATGGTTCATTATTAATCATGAAAAATGAAAGAGGGATATCTAATATGAATCCTGATAATTGCTGCAGCTTTAATCCAGGATGAATCTACATACAATAGAGGCCTCAACAAATAAGGAAGAATAGCATCCCAGGAACTGGAACCTATATGCACTCAGGAGCCTACATGAAAGCTAAAAATAAAATTTTGAAGTAGCTGTTCCCACCTCTCCACTTTCTCACCCCTTTTCTTCCCAGATCCACCATATTATGGTTGTTTGAGTGTAATACATACCCAAATATCCCCTGAATTACAATCTGTTTTGAATTTGCTTGTGGAGATCAGGATTCATACTTCATACAGAGAGTCTCATTAAAATTTTCTAAATTATAGTTGGCAATCAGTCTATTGCCTGAAAAGGAGGAAAACTGTTCCTACAATAGACATTCAGAAATTTGTAAGAATCAAAAGATGAAGGAGAAAGAGGAAGAAGACAAAATACATCACAAGATACTCAGTGCAATTCAATTAAATCCAAATATTAATATACTTGTAGAGATTAGGTAAATAGTATCCCTGTCATTTAAATATGGTATATATACTTGCATCCAAGTAATTACAAATATTTAGCACATTTTGGATGGCCTACTGTGTGCAAGTAATAATGCTAGGCAACCACAGACCATCATAGTTTTTCATTATAAACATATTGTAGAGAATCCTTGGTTGCTGACTTTCTGTATTAAATTGTTAAAATTGTGTTCAAAGTATAATTACTATATTAAACATAATGTTCAAGAAATGCACAAATCCTTACATATAATACCAAAAATATGGTCACTGCTATGGTTTCAACATGGGTCGTGTTTCCCACTAGTCTGCATGTAAAAGTCTGGTCCCCAGGATGGCAATATGGGGAAGTGTTGTGGACTTATAAGAGGTGGCATCTAGTAGGAGGTACTTAGGTCATTAGGGACATGCCTTTAAAGTGGATTGTGAGACTCAGTCCCATCATTTCTTTGTTCCCTGGCTGGAGATGTAAGCACTTGCTCTTACATATGCTACTGATATGACATGCTACCCTTGCCAGAGACCCAAACAAACGGGTTGCCTGATTTTGACTTGAACCCCCAGAACTGTGTGCTAACACAGTTGAATCTCTTCACTTCATAAGTACCCTGTGTCAGGGATGAACACAGTCACCAATAACTTTGCAAGGCACATCATAGGCAGTCATTTTATACACAATGTACATACAGATTATTCTCAAATATTTATCTCCACCCTTGATCTTTTCCCTGAACCCACTATTCATACCACCTATTCAATATTTCTCCTTGCATGTCTCACATTCATCTCAAAATAAACATGGCCCAAATTGAACTGATTTTCCCCCAAACTTTTTATCTTTCAGATTTTCAGAATCTGAAGCCAGCTCTCTATCCATGTAGTTACTCAGACCAAATATGAGGTATCACCCAGTGATATTAATATGTGAGTTTTCATCCAAGGCTCCTGGCTCTTAACTGCTTCCTCAAGGCAAGTAACAGAAATTAGAATTTTTCTTCCCCAAGGCATGTCATACAGAATCTAGTCTTCCCTGCCTTTCTGTCTTGGAGCTGGCCATAAAGAAATTATGACATGATCCTTATTTCAGAAGGGCTCCTGCCCATATCTGGAAGGTAGGAATGCAGTACTGAGAGGCCAAGAAGACTATGGACAGGCAGGCCTTGCAGGATTTCCCCACTCCGCCTTTTGTCATGAGATCATACCCAGAATCTAACAAAATATTTAAAAAGTATCTGAGTGAATGAATAAACTTGCATTTTGAAATAACAAATGGTTAACTACTATACTAATATACTTTTCTGACTCTCATCAGAAAATAGGCTGCAAGGAAAGAATGAGCATACATAATCTATCACTATTCCTAATCTGCTGATCAATCAAAATGAAACCAAGTATTCAAAATTGGGGAAAAAATCTTCAAAGAAAACAAACTATACATAGTGGTTAAGTAAATAAAAATAGCCAAAGTGTTGAATAGCATCAAATATGAATCATGACAATTTGTGAGCATTTGTTAACCACAAATATACTTTAGCAAAATTGGAAGAAAAACTCATAATTCAGAAGACTTTAACTTGTTAAAAAATATATGACCTCCATTGTATTAAGTATATATGATGAATAACTAAATATTTTAGAACAATTTAAAGATGATATGCCTAAATAAACAGTTTAAAAATGCACATGGAAGCTAGGATTATTATAACCAAAGTGATTTATGGCAGCAGTAGTATTCTCACAATTTATTCTCTCCAACATCTCTACCGATAATTTAAAATTATCACAGGGAAATGGCAAAATTAGATAGCATGTAGAAAAATGCTTTTCTTTTAACGTAGACTTTAAAATGCTTTCATTTTTCAATTTGTCCCAGGTGCATTTAAAATTAGAAAAGACAATATGCACATATGCATACATATATTTAGACATATCTGATTTGGGCTGCTAAATCGAGTCATTTTCTTTTTACCATTCTAATTCCTTTTTACTATATAAAAGGGCAGGTGCAAGACAAACTGATACCTCAAAGTGTAAACTATATGTATGATTTTTTAGAAAATAGTTAATTTAATGCCCTTGATTGAGCCTGTAATTTGACAATAAATCAGTAAACATTTTGTGTTTCCTTTTAAAAAAAAGAAAATAGTTTAGCACAGCACATTGGAATGTTAAAACATTTCAAGCAAGATTAATAACATCCAGATGATAGTTATTCTCTTGCTTTGCAAGAAAACACATTATCTATTCCATAACAATTGATTGCTTTCCTGTGGAATGTCCTTGATTTCAATGGTATTGTTCAGGCTTTTGATACTAATCTGCAAGATGTTGTTAGGAAAGAATCTCACCTCATCAGACTTTCTGGAAGAAACAAAAAATTCTGTACCTGATGAATCATCCATATTCTCAAAGTGACAATTGTCACTTGAAGAGCTGGTCTCCTCTGAATGCTTTCAAAATAAAAAATCAGAGGCATGTTCTAGAATAAAAAAATAAATAAATAAAATTTGTCTTCTTAAACAAAAGAAAGGCTATAAAAACAGAAAACCAAACTTGCCCTTTTCAAACTTACTTTGATACTTTGTGTGTTTTTGAAATGTACTTTCTATTTTTCACTGGCTTCAGGAATATCTGCTGATTAAAAAAAGAAATGATAGATACAAACCAATTTGTTGTCCATTGACAAAATGATTCAATCTACTTAGCAAGCAATTTCAGAACTTTTGGTCATATTTCTTCATTTTAGAGAAAAATATGTCACTCACATTTTAACAGATAGGCTGCCCCACCCCCTTTTCTTCATTCATTTGTGCACTTTCTCCCTGGTAGGTCATATGTCCTTGAAGGACCAAATGGAATACAGGAAGAAGTACAGCCTTGCACTCACCAGTGTCTACCTGGCAATGCTGTCTGCCATTCCCTGAGTGGACTAGCCTGGCACAGACAGCAAACTTGTTAACTTTCCACATCTCATTTTACTCATAGATAAAAACAGAGTCATTAATTCCTCTCATACAGGAATGTGTGTGTGTGTGTGTGTGCAATGAGACATTTTAACTTATCTTTATGGCAGTTTTTTGACTACTTGAAAATTCTATTATAATTTACACAGTTACAAGCAAACTTTCCTATAGCATAGCATAGTTAATATATGAATGGAACAATTATTTTATAAATCAATAAATACTGATTAAATACCTCTTATTTTCATATAACTGGAAAACATTAAAGCTTAAAAAGCACTGTTCTAAAAGACTAATGTTACCATGTAATAGAGGGCAGTGGTTCATTAAAGCAAAGAGAAAATGAAATTTGAAAGCACTTCAGATTCTCTGGACAATTAAAGTGATACTTCAAATGTTTGTTTTCAGGAGTGTCAAGCTAGCAAGACATTTTAGAAAATCTCAGCAAGGTAAGCGCCTCTGCTACCAGATACTGTGTATCCAGCATTGTTAGGATTATATATAGGTCCAGAATTTGTCTCCTCCACAATAATGCAAAAACACTATTCTCTACTAAGTTACTGAGCATATTCAACATCAGGTGCATGTTGAAGTGCACGGAACTACATGAAATTAATTGCCCATTACTTGAGCATATAGGATATACAGATAATGTGTACATATACCAATATATATGAAAGTAGATATGAAAAATATTTTTATCCAAAAATCTATAGAAATTCAGGAAGAATGTAAATTTTATAGCATTGATAAAACACCTGATGGAAATTGGTTATATTTCTATCCTCTGAACTATTTAGTCCCTTTCTTCAGCTTGAATTATTCTTTTAATCAAGTTTTTATCCTTTCTTTGTTGTTTTCTGTGACTATGGAAAAGGATAAAGATGGAAAAAGCTTACTACAGGAGCAGGTCATTTGGGAGATCAAAGAGATTGATTATATTTGTAGTATTACCAGAAGCAGATTTATACAGAATTACTAAGATTACAAAAGGTTAGGGTTAATAAAAGGGAAAAATAAGTAAGGGAGATGAAAAAATAGAGATTCTAGAATTTGAAGCATAGTAATTAGAGATAAAACAGTGACCCTTTAGCATTTTCTAAGTGTGTGTGTGTGTGTGTGTGTGTGTGTGTGTGTGTATACATGTATTTACTGAATATTATAGTCTTCCATAATTCAGAATGAGTGTGTGTCGGGCGGGTACTCTGAGCTACATCCCAAATCCCTTTTATTTTTTATTTTGAAACAGGGTTTCACTAAGTTGCTACATGTTGGCCTCAAATCTGTGATCCTCCTGTTTTAGGCTTCCAAGTACTGGGATTACAGAAAATACGTATTATTAAAAACGATAATGTTATCATTGTTATTTTCTTCTTTTCTTCACTTCCCCTAATAACTTTTGCTTCTTTTACTACTACCTTTTCTTTCATTTTCTTTTCTGCAATGATCATATATTTTTCCCCACTCCATTTTTGCTGTGAAAAAAACTGATCATGTATAGTGTTTTCATGATCCAGAGTTTTAAAATTAAAACATTAAATGAAGGGATATAAATAGAATTGCTGTTATCCACTCCTGCAAACCCAAGTTTTCTGACCTTAATTTTATAACATGAATCACAGCTGTTCCATTGATATTGGCAGTGATTGATAATAAGGGGGATGGGAGTAATTAAAGAGCATATGATGTGTTTGTTTGCATCTTGAGTGACTGCTATAGAGTATATGCAATCAAAGACATGGTACATTAAATAAATCAAATAGCTCCATAAATCAGCACAACCTGCCAAAAATGAGCAGCGGGAGCTTGCAGTGCAGCAGGCCTGCATGTCAGGCCTTAGGCAAGCTGTTAGCTCCAGGGTGAAGTCAAAAACTGAGCTCAAAGAACCCAATAAGGCTGGCCCTTTGGAGCATTCAGAATTGCATTAAGACAGCCTAAGTGTAATGACAATATTTTAACATTTGTGCAGAAATGTGTAGTTTGTAGTTATCTGAACTTTGTTCAGATGTATTGTCACATTTTACCTTCCCAACAATTTTGTGAAATGTTATTTGCAGATGTGAAGAAATGGAAGCTCATAGCGATGAGATCCTTAAGTTCACAAACCTAAGAAAAATACTTCTGAGCCTTTTCTGTATTTCACACTCTTTCCTCAATTTAGCTCATGTATAAAGGAAAATGTTTCAAGCCGGGCGTGGTGGCGCACACTTGTAATCCCAATACTTTGGGAGGCAGACACCAGAGGATCCAGGTTCGCGGCCAGCCTCAGCTGTCTCTCTCTCTCGCCCGTCTCTCTCTCTCTACCTAGTGAGGCCCTCCGCAACTTCGTGAGACCCGGTTTCAAAATAAAGTATAAAAAATAGGGCCGGGGGTGTAGCGCGGAGGTAGAATGCCCCTGTGTTCAATCCCTGGTACTGCAAAAAAAAAAAGGAAAATGTTTCTATCTCCTATTAACATCATAACTAGTATGACATGCACAGGTTAAATCCCTTAAGAACTGGTGGTCTGAGGTGGTGGATTAATAATTAGAAATTATTTTGTAATTAGAAAGTTACAAAAATGTGTATGAAATAGATAAATCAATTCAAAACATAAACATAGTGATTTTAATAGAAAATAATCCATGTGGCTGTTGGGAAAACCGCAATAAGGTAAAAGAATGTGTACTTTATAGTGAAAAGTATAATGGAAGTCACATGATTGGAGTAGAGCTCTAAGATATCCAGCCAAGGCCAATGCCATTGTAACTGGGATAATAAAGTCTCGGGCCAAAATGAAGATCTGACTACAGGATGGATATCTTAATAGTTACAGAATATATCATAAAATGACTGAGATTAGAGATTATTATATTCTATTTTGTAAATATTTTCACTGGTTTGCAACAACAAAGCTATGGGATAATATCAGAATTGTCATCCAGTTTCTATTCCATGGTTCCACATCATACTTAAAGAAAATTCCTGAAAATCTGCAGATAGACAGTTAACATCAGTAGAAAAATAGTTTGTCCATTGAGTTAACCACCACTGATATGGTTCACCAAGCTTTTGGAATTAAAAATATAAGATATTTTTAGAACACTTTTAAGTTCACAATCAGAGGAATTCTATGTCATTATGTTCATTGAAATTAGCCAGTCACAGAAACTGAAGGGTCATATGTTTTCTCTCATATGGGGAAGCTAGGGAATGATCAGGATACAAGAAGGACTTTAGATAATGGAAGAAAAACACCAGTAGAGTGAGGGAGGTGGTCTTGGGGAGTGTGGGGTGGGGGAGGGAGAATTAATGAAGGAAACACTTCCACTGACATGTACATATGTGCAAATACCAATGCAGGTCTCAATATCTTGTATGGGGGAGGGGGGTGGAAGTGGGGAGGGAGCTGAGGGAGAGCTCACCAAGTGCTTTGTGCATGTATGTCACTATCACTATGAACTGTATTAGGATGTGGGACTATGATGCACTGAAAACCTTAGATGAGTAAAGAAGGTGACTGAACTGAGGGAGATAGAGGGAAAGAGGGAAACACCCTAATGCACAGGATGTAAATACACAAACTTATCAAAGTCAACTACTATGCTGAGCACCAGAAGGAGGGAAGGGGGAGGTACTGGGGTGGGAGTTGGGGGAGGGCTAATTGACCTATGTGTGCATGTATACTTCTATTACCCTGAAACCCATCAAGATGTATAATTACAATGCACCAGTAAATAAAATTAATTAATTAACTAATTAATTTTAGAGGTAGGAACGTATAGAGATTTCCTACAAAAGCCTACCCCACATATGCACAGCCTCCCCCATTATAAACATCCTCCATCAGAATTGTACTTTGTTTCACCCAAAGTTAATAGTCTTCACCAAGTTTCATTCTTGATGTTAACACCCTTTATTGGGTGTACCAATTTATAATGATTTATGTATTAACCTGTTTACTATTGCTATAACAAAATACCTGAGGCTGGATAATTTGTCAAAAGAAAAAATGAGCTTTATTTATCTCACAATTTGGAGGCTGAAACTCCAAGGTTGGGTCACCCCATTGGTTCAGCCTCTGCTGTAGACGGGATAGAGGGAGCACATGTGAGAGGGGAAAATCACATGGCAGGACAGGAAGTCAGTGATTGGAGCCAGGATTGCTCTTTTATAACAACTCACTCTTCCTGTGTCCCACAGGAATTAACTCAGGACCCATAGAACTATGTAATCTCTCCTGAGGCATCACCTCCAGTGACCCAACATCCCACTTGGTCTCACCTCTTAAAAGTCCCATCATCTCTTAATTCTACCACAATGGGGTCCAAGCTTCTAACATATGAACCTTGAGGGATGCATTTAAACTATATCCAAATCCTAGCAGTATGCACCCACCATTGTGGTGTCATGCAGGCACTTCACACAGGCAGTCATTTCACTGGCCTACAATTCCTATTCATCCCTTTCTCCTCCCTCACTCCTCACAACCCCTGATTACTGTACTGTCTCCACAATTTTATCTTTTCCAGCATGCCATGTAGTTGTAATCATATAGTTTATATTAGCCTTTTCAAATTGCTTCTTTTCACTAACAGTATGCATTTAAGTTTCTTCTATGTATTTTCATGACTTCATAGTTCATTTCTTTTTTTTTATGGTACTGGTGATCGAACCCAGAAACATTCTATCTCTGAGCTACAATCCCAGTTCTATTTTATTTTTTTTTTTATTTTGAAACAGGGTTTAACTAAGTTGCCAAGGGTCTCACTAAGTTGCTGAGGCTGGCTGCGAACCTGCAATCCTCCTGCCTCAGCCTCTCAAGTACTGGAATTACAGGCATGTGCCACCACACCCAGCTATAGCTCATTTCTTTTTAACACTGAGTAATATTCTATTGTCTGAATGTACTGCAATTTATTTATCCATTCTCCTACTCAAGGACATCATGATTGCTTACAAGCTTTGGCAATTATTAATAAAACTGTGATAAACATCCATGTGCAGACTTTTTGTGGACAACAGATGTCACCTACTTTAGGCAAAATAGTTTTTTAAAGAATGCAACTTATCAAAGTCAATCTCTATGCTGAGCACAGGAAAGAGGGAAGGGGGAAGGAATAGGGTGGGAACTGGGGGAGGGCTAAATGAGTGCTGTGTGCATGTATGCCTCTACCACCCCAAACTTCATCAAGATGCATGATTACAAAGCACCAATAATTAAAAAAAAGATTGCAACTTTTGTTGCTGTGGTTCATATTGGTATGGGGGTCATTAATACCTTTGAAATCAGGGAGAAAGATTTAGGATCTCTAACAAGGAAAACACACATACTCAGCAAGACAACCATGTATTATTGCACAAAACTTCAGAGTCTCATTTGTTGACTTCCTAGGGGTACAAGAGCTCACTCCTGTGTTAAAACCTTGAATCAATAGTTTGATCTGTTTTTCTTCTGAGTATGTGAATTTACCTTTGTCACTTTGACAATACTTGAGTCAAAATTTATTAGTTATACATTGCATATTTTTGCAGAAAAATATGATTTTATACTTTTATTGTTGCATTATATCCTCACATTGTAGTGTAGTTCATAGTGATAGTGACATTCATAGCAACCATACTGTCAAATTATAGCATTTTTTGCTACTAACACTTTGTAATTTTAATAGGATATATACTTGGACAAACAAAAATTAGTTAGATATTTAGCTAATGTTGAGGAGTACTGCATCTGTAAAATATATACATATATATACACACACACATACATATCTATATACACATATATGTGTGCTCATACACACATATATCTATATTTAAAGCATGCAGCTTGAGACAGTATATTCCAATAAATTACAGTACACATCCCAGAAACTTACTTGAGTATTTGTTTAAAATGCATTCCAAACAAAGCAATCACTTATCATTTAGATTAAACAGCTGGAGCAGTTGGTGCTCAGTTTGACTAATCACCTGTCAGCACACTTTTCAAAACCATTTGAAGAGCAAGTAAGGAATGTAAGAAGAGAAATTGTATTTTGCTCTAATATGTTGCTTAGAAGCTGGCAAAATATTGTCATTTGAAGTTGAAAATGGTTTTAAAAAGCTTTCTTTCTCTTTAAGCCAGCACTGAATTTATAGGGTAAAAACTATAAAAAACAAAAAGTGAAAGATAAACAAGTAGATTTCCAGTCCTAATCATAACTGCATGCTCTGCTGGAAGAGAGTTTAGAACTGAAGATGCTGGAAGTCCTCAGCACATACACTCACACATGAGAAAACATGAGAATCCTGTCTGCGTCGTGCCTGCGATGTGGGCTTGCAGCACCCTGTGACTGAGTCCAGGGACTCCACCACAGCTATCAGCCGCAGATATCCCGAGAGGAAACAGGAAGCAATGGAGAAGTAGATAGAGCATCTCAGGAAGCCAGATTTGGGATAAACACCTTCCTGAAACCTGAAACCACAGAACATCACTCTTAGTGTGTAAAACAGGAAGAGAGGTGGAGGAGGGAGGATAAGGTCCACATTTACTTGGATGCAAATATAAATTATTATATATTTTTTTATTCTAACTGAAACTTTATATCCTTTGATCAACAGTAAATAGTATATATAACACTATAGTGTGTGTCTATATGTGTGTTCATATATAATATTTTAATTGCATGTCTGTGAAATTTCAGGGGGAGAAGCAACCCTCTACCTACATCAAAACACAATAGCCACTCAGTTCAATATTTATTTACTCATTCAACATACACTCATTGGTTGTTTACCTCCCAACAGAATGTTAGTTTTAGGATTAAAATGAAAATTAAGATTTGGTGACTGTTCTACAAAATCTCAAAGTTTATTAGGAGAGAAAAACATGTAACTATGTGTGAGCACATATGTGCCTATACAACCTAAATAAACAGAAGACATACAGGGTACATTCCCAACAGCAACAAAATGAAGCTTAGCAGACCAACACAAGAAGCAACTTCTCACCAAGCTGATACTGAAGCAGATCACAAGAAATAAATAGGAGATTGGCGAATTATGAATAAGACATCTGTCTACCAGGAAGGGAAAGCCAGAGCTACAAGAGAGAGGGAAAACGATAGTGACCTGATTTGGGGAACATGATGAAGTTCATTAGCTTGGAGTATCTAGTATAAGGTTTGTAATATATCCATGAAAAACCTACCTAGTGACAGGAACCTGTATATTAGTACTGTAATTCCCAAATAAGTATTGGACATACTGAATGGGAGTTAAGTTTATATAGTTCTATTCTTCACTGCCATTAAAAGTAAAAAGTCTTAGTATTCATTTGGGGAAGAAAGAAGCTATCAGGATATTGGATAAGTTGCCCAATCTTTCTTTGCCTTAGTTTCTTTATAATTCATAATGGAGAAAAATAGCAATACCGCCTAGGATTATTATCGAGAAGCAATTGAGACATTTACAATAAAAGAGGGGCAAGTGGCAGATAGCTATTATCAATAAACTTAGCTCATTATAACCAATACAACTACTATATTTATGGATAATTTAGTACATTTTTACTTTCAATGCAGTGACATTAAACGAATATAGAGGGTTATATCCACCTGAACTAACAGTGTTACTCAAAGCTTTAAATGAAATATGAGGCATGCACATTCCTAAACTCTACCTTATTAGAATTGTTATACGACTAGCTTTCAAATGAAGTCATTTTCACTCACATTTGCTCTTATTTTACTGAAAATCTTGACTGTGTCAAGGCCTTTTAAACACTAAATGGTGAAAACTAACTTTGTATCTCCTTTCATTCCTTTTGTTCCTTGCCATGTAATGTTTGTCCCTGAGATGCTGAAAAATAAGGGATTTTCAATCATGAGATCTTTTTCATATCAGATGAAAAAAGTGGTTTGCAGTGATATCATGATATGCCACTTTTTATCCAAACTCTATGTAATGTGTAACTTTGAGACAAATTCTAGCAACAAGCAATACTGCAATTACTCTTTTCAATACTGTGCAATTTGTAATTCTGTATAGTCTTATTCGGGAAATGGATCTGGTAATATTATTTAATATATTGGGTTTCATTCTGGTGAGATATATTGGTGGTGGGTAGGGAAAAGAAAAAAAGTAAATTCCATTAAGTCTGCGTCTTTCAAGCTGAATATTTATAAGGGTCTACTAATTGAACATTTTCTGCTCCCCAAAGATTTTTGAAATATTATTATATGTAGAGGTTAAATGTGCTACCAACATTAAAATATTTTCCATATATCAATTAGATTGCGTTCTCAAGTAACAAGCATGTGTGTATGTTATGCATCATCATGTTATTTTCCAAACATAAAAAATTGTTTAAATAACAGTTGCATATGCCAAAACTAAATACCATCTCTTCTATTTTTACCATTGGTATTTGATAAACTGATAAGTGCCAATAAACAAATTGACAAGACTCAGGAGAAGAGACCAGTTTTCATCCTCATGGCAAAACCACACTGGAAATTATGCTTAGGAATTAAGTGTCTGAAAAATTATGATGCTTTTCTACATTTTCTATATATACACCTACTTTTCAAAAATTATGTAACAAATTTAGATTGAAAAAAAAGACTCTTGAAAATAAATGCCAATCAATTCCAGTATATAGCTACAGTCATTATTTCAGAGATTAGCATTGATCCAGAGAGAATAATATTGCTATTTTCTCTGAGAGCAGCTCACCCAGAATGGAGCTTGGCATGTCTAATTTTTAGACGTTTCAAACTATGACACTGTACAGTTAGTTCAACGGCAGTAATAATGTAATGCACTGATCCACTTAGGGTTTCTTTTACTCACCAGGATTAAATCATATACAAGACTCGATGTTGCTTATCACTAGATGCTTATTGTTGTTCTTAAATTTAATTTGAACTTTAAAGCCTAGAAACATTGAGGGTGGGGTGGGGAATAGAATTACAGACCTCAGCAGTTCCTTTCCTAGACAACAATAAAGAAAATAGGAGAGAGGAAAAGTCAAATGATAATTGATGCACTGATGTTCGGAAAACCATGTTCCAGATTAAGCATTACAAATTCTAAATTCAATTAGATGCAATCTTAGGGTTGTACCATCCTTTTAGTCATCCGATTCCATTAGTGCAGTATGCGGATGCTTCCTGTATGGAGCTATGATTCACTCCGGCTTCAGGAGGTAAGTAAAGTGATATTTCGGGAATACTCTGCTGATTAATTGTCAATGGGGAAATATGGCTTGAAAGATGGGATTGACTTCCCATTTGACCACAGACAACAAAAGCTCACGCTATACAGAAAAGCCACAGAAACTGGGACCCTTTGAATGCTGATAGAAACTCTGCATCATTGTATTTTGTAATATTTTTAAATTTTAAATTATTCTTTTCTCAAACTTAGTTTAAGAAAAAAAAAAGCCTGGTAGTATTTTATTATTCGGTGTGCTCCCATCAGTGAGAAATCAAAATGAAAAGTAAATACTTTTAAAAAGTAACTTTTATGAATGAATCATTAATGGATGCTAGTCCCTAAGGACTACTTAACAAATTAACATTCCAAAAGGAAAAAAATGAATTATATAGACTTACAGAAAAAACAAATTTATATAACATATCTTCAGAAAATGCTAGACTGTCTAAAAATATTTTTTATCTGTATTATATTTTAGTATATCTTGGTGACAGCTTTATGAATTTTATAATTAAAAAATCTCACAAATCGTTTTGTAGTGGAACGCTTTTATACAGAGAGAAGAACATCCAATATGTTAATTATTAGCAGTGTAGTTAGCTTAATCACTGGTGAAGATTTTGGATCCAGTTCAATGCATTTCTCTTTTATAAGAATAACATAAACTACCCTCACCTATCTATTCTAAATACAGTTTGATAATGTCCTAACTGTCCAGCCTATCCACAAACTGTTTTGATATAAGTATTTTCTCCCCAGTATTATCACAACAGTTGTTTTAAGATTTAAAAATAAGAACTGGGTGTAGTCAGTGACCATGTGTTTGCCTCACATGTGTGAGGCCCTGGCTTCAATCCCCAGCACTGAAAATAAATAAACAAAAAAGCACTTTAAAATAACAATAATCCTATCATTACTTTGTTTAGAAGAGTCTAAGGATTCCTCATTGTCCTAGACATTAAGCCAAACTCCATAACAAGCAAAGAATGAGGCCTATTCTGTAAGAAACCTGGAAACAACTTCAACAACACTTGGAAACAAGACAGAAAAAAATATTCCCTGCCCTTCCAATAGCACAATAAAGCACTGCCTAACAAACCCACCTAGAAGCTTACCTGGTCATACAGGATAAGGAATTGCTTGACTTATTACTCCCTATTCATACTCTAAGGTAAGGTCTAGACTCTGAAAAGGAATGGCAAACTTTGAGAAAATTTCTAATTTGCCACTAATTTTTGTCCATAACAATATGAACTTTTTATATCTGGTAGAAAATACTATGTCTTATATTGTCAACATAAGGAACTGAGCAGTTTCATATTTAACTTTGTAATATTATATCATAATTAACCCTCAGTGGTGCAAGGGAAGGGGTACAAGGGAAGGGGAAAGGTAAGAAAGAAGTGAATCTATGGAATTACTGTCATAAACAATGTGTACATATGAGATTATACCAACATCATTCTCAGTGCT